>JARHVA010004611.1:202500-287500 GCA_037957365.1 Torreya grandis
CTCTACAATTAGCAAATGAAAGGTGGACATCTCATTATGTCAATGCTCAAGTAATCCCAATCAACCTAAATAATTAGCATGTTACCACATCATGTAGATCCAACATCTGTAAAAATCCAACCATGTCCTTAATCTAAATCTATGAGGTCCATAGACAGTGTGATCATCTCTCATAGTATGTCAAAATAACCAATCACTCATACAATCATAAAATATAGTGTCAACCTAAATATATGCAACTACTTGAGCTTAAGCCTAGCCTAAAAAATCTAATTGACCCTTTTCTAGAGGTTGGACCATTCTCATGTCCTCAAATCAATTATTTTTGGATTATAGGGTGAAACCACTATTTATTCTAGGTCAAAGTCTCTATTTATGAGATTTTACACATTTTTAGGTGAAAGCATCATTTTCATTTTCATAAAAATGATGACTTCACCTAAAAATGGGTCAAATCACCATTTCATAGATTTCAACCATTTTTAGCATTGCCTCTATTTCTAGGAATGATGAATTCATGTGAAGTCATCATTTTCCTTAGTGAAACTACCATTTGAAATAAAATAGAAATGGTGACTTCATCATTTTTTTCCCTATACCATGAAATACATGAAAAAAATGAGCATTAATGACAAATGTGATATTAATTACTTGTGTCACATCATGTGGTGGCCATATGTGCTCCCTCATTCACATTGAAATGTGATGTCAAACTCCTTTGTGGGACATTTATCTCAGCAATATACACAAAAAACCAAAGCTTAAATTATAAAAAGGCTAGGGTAAAAATGAATTATTTTTCACTCAGTGGTGAATATACAACTAAAAATATGGATTTTTACCCTCAAGTGCCTATAGCTAATTCTATGCACTTCAAGAAGTGTATATTTCATATCCATGGTCCATTTTACAAGTTTTTTTCTCCTATGTGCCTTATGTTTCAGTCGTATTATACTTAGACCATCTTTTTAGGCCTCTCTTGAGACCCATTTTATAACACTATATTTCAACCTATATCCCATGTTTGTTTAAGCATGAATCTTGAAACTATTATTAGGATATAAATGTGTTGTTATCATTTTCTAGGTCATTATAAATATATTTTATGGTTTTTTCACATAAGCTACACTCGCCAATTTTCCTTGTTGAGGTAAATTGTTTTTTCAATCGATTAATGATATATTCTGACTTGATAGGGAAAACATGTTTTAAATCCCTTGATTTATAGGTTTTATTGATTATAACTACCTTTAATCAAATAATTTTTTTTACCAATTTAATGATTATAACCGCCTATGGGAAAATCATTATTTTTGGTGTCTTGTGCTAATGATTATAATGACCTTTGATAAAATCATTAGTTTACCCATTCCATTTGCCCTTCTAGGGTAAATACATGTGTCCCTAATTATAAACACCTTTGGGAAAATAAATGACCTAATTTTTATTCCTAATTATAATTGCCTTTGGAAAAATTAGTGTTTCCCATTTCATTACTAATTATAACTACCTTTGGGTAAATTAGAATCCATCTCATCGCCCTACTAGGGCAACCATATATGCCACTTCTTATAACCACCTTTGGGTAAACTACAGTCACACCCTTCATTATTCATTATAACTACCATTGGGAAAATTATTGACTCCACATACATTACTATTTATAACCACCTTTGCGTAAATTAGTAATTTCACCCTTGTTACCACTAGATCATGTTATTTTATTCCGTTCAAGGGAATGTTTGATGACTCTATTTTGCCACCTAATCCCTCATGGGGGCATCAAGGGCTTATAAATCACACTTTGGGGCATGAACCATTTATAAATATTATTTTTTTATTCTTCAAAAATATGTTATTGTGCCTATGTCTCCCAATGCCGTCTCAAATAGGGGCAAACTATAGTCACTTAGTTTTGGCCACTTTCATGCCTAAATTGGGATTCAGTTAAATTTCTAGAAAATAACACAACTTAAGCCTTAAAATCACCTAAATTTTCCAAATTTATCTATATAGGAAATTTAATTCCCTAGAAATGTGATGAGGATATATTATTTGATGTATTACCTTGTATGCACCAAAAACCTAGTCCAATTTAAACCCTAGTCAAATTAAGACCTAGTAATTTGACACTTTTAGCTTATTAATATATTAATTAATAATATTTTAAAAAATTTCCAAAATCCAAAAAACACTAATCAATATTAACTACATTACAAATTTGAATTAACTTAAGCAAAAATTATAAATCAAATTTGTGAATTACATTTACCAAAAACGGAATTTTTAGCCAAATATAAAGTCAAAGGTAAAAAGAGCTAATAAAGTGATTTATTATTTCTTAAATATTAAAAAATATGAGTTACAACCTCAAAAATGTCCAAAGTGAATTATAATGCCTCACAAATATCTAAAACTGAGGTGTCAAGATTTCATGAGTGCTTTAACCCAACTTAGGGTGAACCTAACTCAACCTAGGTTGATTTAAACTCAACCAAAGTTAGAATTAACCTAATCTCCCTAGGGTTATAATATATTATTTAAGATATAAATACAAGTACCCACACCATATTACATTTTTTTGTTTTTTAAGTTATTCTAATGGAATACCTTCAATGAGCCTTTGAGAATAGTGTTATAATGCCCAATTTCTGCCAAGCTTCATACCAAGCCACATGTAACCATTGGAGAGATGCTACCACCATGGAAGAGAATTAATAGAAGAATATAATATTAATAGGCCAAGAATGAACATAATTATAAAAAAATTAAGAATCAAAATCAACAAAGGAGGTAAATTACTTGTATTGTTTTTATATCTATTTTTTGATATTATTATTTTATGCTCTCCCTAGTTTTTAGGCAAGAGTGTTTAGTCCTAGTGTATTGTTATGCTACATTTTTGTCATTTGGACTTAAAAGGGACTAATTTATGTTTTGTTTACTCTTAAAACACATAATACACATTTATAATTTAAAAAAAGGCCAAGGGGCCAAAATTTCAGTAACACTTCTATTTGGTACTATTAAAATGAACATACAATTTAGTTAGAGCTCTTAATAGTTTTTTCACTTTATGTTTGTGTTTTATTATTAGATAAATTTTAAGGTTCATAGTTGTATTTATTTATTTATCTATGTAAAATTATAAATTATTATGTGTATGATCTCCCCACATCCCTTTTAGGGAACTCGAGTGACTAAAAGTGCTTAGTTTATTGCCTTGTTTGTTTGGTTTTGTTGGAAAGTCTGAGCATAAAATCAATATATTTAATTAAGATTCACTAAAATATAAATACATGGACATATTTTTATAATAATTATTATGCTCATAATATTCCTATAAAATAGGACAATCAAATACTCTAATGAAAACCATAATCTACTAATTTATTCAAAGGCCTAACTTAGTCTAACAACTAACATATATTTTATGTGATTTGTTTTATAGGATAATAAAACACATTTAAAAACATGGATGAATTAATTTATTCTAAAATTATGCCCCTTAATTCATCATGATTTTAAAATTATAAGAGAGAGAACTTTTGAATGCCTCAAACTTATCATGTGCAAGTGACTTCATGAAGACATTTGCACACTAATCTTGAGGGGAAATATTAAAGTTTTATATTGTGTTGTTGAACATGTTTTTGTATAAAATGGACTTAAACTTCCATGTGATTCATGTGTTCATGAAACAATGTATTGTGAAGACATTTAAGAACACCCTTATTATCATAGTTTAGAATTAAAGGCTGAGTCTGTAGAACTCCCAATCCTTCTAGTATGTAACATAACTATATCACCTCGTAGATAACTCCTCATACAATGTGATATTTTGAATTAGTAAAAGAATGAGAAACAAAGTTCTACTTCTTTCTCCCCCATATCTAAGAAAGAATACAAACCTAGAAGTGGATTTTATGTCATCAATTAAACCTACATGATCTACATTTGAATATCTTGTTAACAAAAACTTATCATTCTTCTTTTATGTTAGGCCATAATCCATTGTTCCTAAAAGATATCTCAATACCTGCTTAGGTAATTTATAGTGGCTTACCTTTGTATCTTTCATTAACCTTGAAAGATAGTTGACATTATAGCTGATACCTGGCCTAGTGTATGTGAGGTAGATGAGACTCCCAATCAATTGGTGATAAAGATTAGCATCTACTAGAAGTGATGAAATTAAGCAAGATATTTGAATTCTTATCTCCATAGGTGTAGGCATTGGTTTTCAATCCATCATCTTAAACCTCTTAATAAATGTCTTGGTGTAATTAATATGATACATTAATACATGGTGCCCTTTTTTGCATACTTCCATTCCAAGATAGTAGTGCAGTAGCCTGAGCTCTGTCATGTCAAATGATTGATTAAGATCAATTTTTATTGCATCAATTATCTTCACTGAGCTACCAGTGATGACTATATTATCAAAATAAATAACAATAATAAAAATCTCCCTTCCTTTCTTTTTGAGGTAGATATTGGGATCATATGGATTCTTCTGAAAATCCATGATTTATTA
This sequence comes from Torreya grandis, assembly GCA_037957365.1. Taxonomy (NCBI): domain Eukaryota; kingdom Viridiplantae; phylum Streptophyta; class Pinopsida; order Cupressales; family Taxaceae; genus Torreya; species Torreya grandis. Next base: position 207,038 of record JARHVA010004611.1, read on the forward strand.
GATGTTCATCAATTTTTGTATGCTAGGTTCTAGGAGCCTATTTGACACCATACATAGATTTAATGAGTTTTCACACTTTTTAGTCTTGCCCTGGTGTGACATAACCCTCTAGTTGAGTCATATAGACCTCTTCCTATAGATATCTATTTCATAAGGCACTTTTTATGTCCATCTAATGACCATTCCAACCAAAATGAGTATCCATTACAAAGATCATTCTGATTGTCTTTATCTTAGCTATATGAGTAAAAGTCTCCTCATAGTTTATACCTTCCTTTTGAGCATAACCCTTTGGTATGAGTATTTCCTTGTGCTTGTATATACTACCATATGATTTTTATTTAGACTTAAATACCCATTTGAAACCAATATGTTTTTTCCCTAGTAGAAGATCAACAAGTCACCACATGTTATTCTTTATGAGAGACTAAAATTTTGCATCCTTGGAATCTTTCCAATGTTTGGAGTTTAGGGCTTCACAGACTATAGAGGGCTAAAATTTGTCTACAAATATTCTCATTAAGGCCAAATTTACCTCTTGATAAACCATACTATGGGTCCTTGATCCTGTAGATGAAGTGTCTAGAGGTCTATCTAGTTTTTCATCTTGAATTACACTCATATACCATTTACATGTATGTTGAATAGATGTAGGTGGTGATATATATTATGATTAACTTTTAACACTATTTACATCTATAAATATTATAGGTTTGATAATTGTATCAGATGTATGTGTGGAATGTGAATTGATTTCACCTTTTTAATTAAACACTACATCCCTATTGATAATAATCTTTAGAATTTATAGATCAAGGAGCTGATATGGTTTTAAATCTTTATTATATCCCACAAAAATAAATTCATTGGTTTTTTATCTAATTCATTTTATTCTTTGGGATATGTATGTATGCTTTTCAACCAAAAACTTGAATATGAGATACTTTTGACTATTCCCTAGTCCATGCTTCCTATGGTGTTATTCCATCAAGATCTTTGGTGGATGACCTATTCAATAGGTACACAACTATCAAACATGATTTTTCCCAATATGAATGAGGTAGTTGTGCATCCTCAACCATGCTTTGAAACATCTCTAAAATGACATGGTTACGTCTTTTTGAAAAAATATTTTATTATGGTATGTAAGAAGTAGTGTATTAAAAATGTATTCCTTGTTCTACAAGGTATGCAGTGAACTTCTTACTAGTGTATTCCCTTATGATCTAAGTAGAGGGCCTTGATTTTGTGACTATTTTCATTTTCAATAGAGGCCTTAAATTCTTTGAAGGCTTAAAAAGTATGTTCTTTAGAATTTAATAATGAAACCCACATCTTGTGGAAATGATCATCAATAAAGAGTTGAAAATACTTATATCCTTTGTGGCTATCAATCATAGGTTAGCACAGATCGGTGTGCACCAGATCAAGTCGATGTAGAGATTGATATTCACTTTTACCAAAGGGATCTCTTCATTTTTTACCAACTAAGAAAGTGGGAAAAATATCAAAAGATTGTTTGAGTGTAGGAAGACCTCCTACCATGTTATGTTTACTTAATGCAAGAAATTACCCATAACTCAAATGACCATATCTTTTGTGCCATAATTGAGATTTGTCTATACTATTAATAATAAGTGTTTGATGATCTTTATTTACAAAATCAAGATAATTATTTTTACCTATATTTGAAGTTCATGTATTAGTTCTAGAGCCTTTTGACTTGTTATTGATAAGGCAAAAAAATTTACCATCTTTGTGATCAAACTCAACCTTGAGATTATGATCAAGAAGTTGATTTAAAGACAAGAAGTTTTTAGTGAATCCTGAGACATATAGGACATCCGTGATCTTGGTCATTCTATGATGAAGTTGTAAAGAAACATAACCTCTACCCTAAACAGTGTATGATGAATCATCACCAAGAGAGACATTACCCTAAGATCATAATTGGTGTAAGGTAGAAAACCATTCTTTATAACTTGTCATGTGACTTGTGGCACCAAAATCAACATACTAAATAGAATTTAAAAAACAAGGGTCCTCATATGTATATGTAGTAAAGACATGATCATATTCTAAAAAATGATCATCCTTGACAACATTCCCATGTTGTTTTTTCTTTTTCCAATTCTGTTTGGAATGGGGTTTTGTCTTTGATAACTGAGGTGAATTCTGGGAAGTGGACTTCTTATTGGATTATCCCTATCTGAATGTATTATAATATCAATATTTTAGGTCATGCCCTACCTTTCCATAAATAATAAAAACCTTGTATGAATGGGGTTTGTTCTCCTATTGATTTTTCTCTTTGCTTTGCTTAGGGTTCTATTTAGATGCCTTTATTGGATTCTTTCCTTTTAAAGAGGAGGAAAGTGCATGCTCTTCATTAGGTTCCTCTATAGTTTTTATGGATTTATATTATTAAAACATGCTAACTAATGTGATAAAGGTTAGTTTATAACCCATGAAATTCAATGTGGTCACAAATATTTTGTATACAGGATGTAGCGCTCTTAAAATAATGGGGACTAAAGATTCATCTTTCACTAGGTCTCCCAATGCATAAAGTGAAGCTCACAAGGTTGAAACTCTATGAATAAATTCCTCAAATTTTTGTTCTCATTTCAAATTGAGTGAATGGAGTTGGATTTGGAGATAAAGAATCTGATTTTGATTCTTTACTTCATACATTGTTTGAAGCTTATCCCAAGCATATTCAGCTATAGTGGGATAAAAGATATGGGGTTATACCTCATTCATGACTCTGAACATGATTATGAACTTAGCCTTGTAATATGATTTATTAAAATTTCAATTTTGATAAATTTAATTACCATGTCAGGTCCATGTGCCATCAACTACTATCCATATTTCTTCAAATTCCAATTGTGTTTTGACCTTGGTTTTCTAAGTTGCATAATTGTCATCGCAAAAAAGTTGTATCTGGTAGAACAAAATGTGATCCATTTCTAGCCATGTGTTTAAATATAATCAAATTGAATAAAGATGATAGATTGTCTCCTTATCAATACAAGTTTCAAGGTCTCCCTTTCTATATACTTTTAGATCGATATATAGACCTTTTTGTATAAGGGCCCTTCCTTTATATCCATTGGCATGGAGAATAAGCTCACCCTTTCTATATACCTAGTAGTACAAGAAAGAGGCATAAATGTATAGGAAATAATTTGATACTTTGTGCCTAGATAGTATTGAAAAGGGTTCATCCAGTCACTATCACTGGCTTAGATGGATTTCTATATATGCATGCATAACCTCGCTATATACTTGGAAATACCACCAATCAAGATTTACACCCTTTGATTAAAATGAGTGGGTAAATGAAGGGAAGTCTATGAATATATATGAACCTTATTACTCCTTAATGATTTAAAGGCTCGATGCCCATATATCATTGTGGTAGCTATGTTAGGCTATGGATGCAATAGTTCAAAGTGTGATGGCATTACCTATGAATGTGAACTAGAGGCATCATTTAGACCAAACACTATAAATGCGATTTTTACAATCTATTTAATGTTTTGAGGCCAAATATATATTGAACATTTAGAATTAAAATTCAATTGAAAATTTAAAAAAAATGGAAAATAAATTCACTAGGCAAAAAATAAATATTCCCATCTTTGTAATTTTGCCTTTGAATAATTATGGGAATTGAACCTTACACCTAGTTTGATCAAAAAAATGACTTAGCCACTTCGACTATTGAGAGTTTATAATTTTTAATTCACTTAATTCAAAAATAAATATGTGAAAGTGATTAAAAAATAGACCTTATAATTTATCTCTCCATGTGAAAGTGATGTTGCTAGGCATGAATTTGAATCAACAACTCCACCCATGCTTCACATGTAAATTCCATTCAACAAGAAAATTTGGAACATCCCAATAGATGTTATGGAATCATGCACATCCATATGTATAAATTTTTTATGGAATAATATTCAATAAATGACCAAATCTATCAAGTAAATCTTCACTTGCACATCTATACAACTAGATGTGGAAGAAAAAAAAAACATATTACAACCTCACAGGTTGATTAAATCTACTTAATGAGAATTTAAATACTATAAAGGACTATAAAAAATCCTTCCCATGTTTGGGTTAAAAATTTAACATATGCAACACTGAGTCTAGATCATTTTATAAAAATTAGATTCTTATTTTGATGATCGTATGGCTTAGAAATGAGGAAAAACTAACTGCAAATCAAAATAGAAAACTGTAATCTTACAAGCTCACAAAAAGTGGTATGACCTATTATAATTTGGTATAGCCTAGTTCATTATCATGGAAAATTTATTTTCAAATGTCTCCAAAAAAGTTTAGAGCCTGAATAAATCTATATGTCCTGATATGAAAAGAAAACCATATAGATCTACTGCAAAAGATGACAACACAAGATCTACTTGCTTCCAAAGACCCAAAGCATTGTATGGCCTAGTCAGAATTGAATCATCCAAATTTAAAAGGGTGTAAAAACTATGAAATAATACTTGATATTAATTTTAAGCGCTTGTGGAGAGTGTATGGATTATTGTGCATGAAAAACTATATAGTAAGGTGAGCAAACTACAGTTCCAAGCTCCCAATTTCTCCACTGTTGCTTCAAGTGAAATATAACTTGCACGTTAATGAATTTATTAGAGATTGGATATGATATGACCTAATTTGATACTAAATATGAGCATGAAATCAATATATTTCATTAATATTCACTAAAAAAAGGTACATGGACATATTTTTATAAACCTGATTATGCTCATAATAGTCCTATAAAATAAGATGAGAAAATATTATAATGAAAAATGTAATCTAATAATTTATTCAAAGGCCTAACTTAGTCTAATAACTAACATATATTATACATGATTTATTTTATAGGATAACAAACCATATTTACAACATAGGTGAATTAATTTATTCTAACACAAAGAATGTTATGTATGTTCTCCCCAAGTTCTAAGTGACTTGTGTGACCCAAAAACAACCTCTAAAGTTGTTATATTTTACTTTCTTGAATTTGGCTTCTAGGAAAGAGCCTGTTTCTCCCTCATTATTTGTTTAAGGGTGTGTTGACCTGGGGTTTCATCTCCTAACATCGTACCAACCTCTATATAAGTTAGGCACATTATATTAGGATTTATAGGGGGATGAGAAGCTAGCCTCTCTGATCCTAATGAAAAATTGGGTCAAGTCTTGATAAACATCAAACTTTACTAAGAAGTACATGGCTAGAGTTACTATGAAAAGGAATAAACCATTACATAGTAAGTTAACATGTATAAACCCAATTAACATGATTACGCCCTTACATTAGCCACACTTAGGACCATTTAGTGCATGTTAAATCTATATATTTTTAGTCAATCCCACTTTCCATGAAATTTCTTGCCAAATGTTAAGTGTTTCTCACTCTAATTACATGACACGTATCAATGTTTGAGAGATAGAGGTGTCATAAAAAATATACATACACCTGTACTTTAATTTTTGGATTAACACTTAATTCCTCATAAGCATTAATATATTGATGGAGACATTGACAAAGGTTATGCACACCCATTTTAGCTTTAGGTATAATATGAACCATTAGTGTTATTTATATTTTGTTTGATTTACATGTGTGTTTTTATACTAAAATTGTTTGTTTGTATTGTCATGTCAAAATAAGTTGAAAATTATCATGTTGTTTTTTCACCGATTTAGCCTAAGATGTGTCACTCTATCTATTTTGTGCCAAACTTTTTCCTTAAAGTTTTATTAGAAAAACATTTATGTGTCACCTATTTAAATGGAGCATTGTTATATTACCCATTTTGTCTCAAGCATTTACCTTAAATTCTTGAGTCAAAAAAACTATTGTCATGACATTTGTTATAAGGAGAGTTGTTACACTACTTAGATCATTTAAAAACACTTTTCACTTTTGAAACCAAGTTCCAAAACCATTTTTTTATCTCTCTTGTTTCAAATGTATAGTTACACTACCCATTTTGGTCTAGCTCTTTTAAACTTAGAAAATTAGATTTTTTTCACATTAAATCTAAAAATCAACCTTCCAAAGTGAAAATCCTAAACTAATCAGGTTTACACCCAAGCATCATCCATTTTGGGCTTAGGTTATCTATATTTTATGTTTAGATTGTGTTACTTGGGTTGATTTCTTATTCGATCTAGAATATCCCTTGTCTAGAACTAGTGATTTTTATTTGTTTTGTACCTTGTTTGAGAGTCCTTTTAGCTAAGTTGTTACCATGTGCCTTATTTGAAGTTTGTTGTGCCAAAATCCAAATTCTAAGTGTCCTAATTTCATTTTTCCAAAATTCTCTTGTGAATTAAATATTGAGTCTTAGTAAGCCAATTACCAGGTGCCCTATGAGCTAATTATCTTAGTTTACTTTGTTTTTTAGTTATTATTTGATTTCATTATTTTAGAGTCTAGCCTTGTTTTTCACATAAAATGATTATAATTTCCTTTAGGCAAATCATTGTTATCCATTGATCTTAGTTCCTAATTGTTCTACTTTTTTTAGATAATATAGTCACTCATTATAATTGACTTTGGGAAAATCAGTACCTTAGCCATAAATGAGTTTAGATTTTTTATGTTACTTTTTCCACTAATTATAACTATATTTAGACAAATCAATATCATTTGATAGAACAATTTTGAATTTGTTTTGTTCTAAAATTTACCTAGTTTAGTTATTTTACCCTTTATGCCTCTTTTATAGAGTCAATATTTGTTTATTTTTAGACCTTGGTTTTTTGTTACTTTTGGACCCTTTTTCTCATGAGCCCTAACTATAGATTTGAACATGGCTCATTACACACATAGTAGGACTATGCATAATCTAGACTATGAGAAATTTTTGAATAATGAACCTTTTGTTAAAGAGTCACATGAAGATGTAGTTTATGAAACAGATCCATATCCACCAAAATTCCCACATTGAATTTTGATTAGTTTGATCAGAACTCCTAGAAATGTGCTTTGAATTCAACCATTTGAATAGGCATCAACTATTTACAGTCAATATTTAATCCAAATCCTATAATAAAACCAAAATATACTTGAAAAAGGAAAGGCCCTATGGATGAAAAAGTAGAATAGGTACAACAAACATATCAAAAATATCTCAACCTAGCTCACAATATTAATTTACAAAGACTATTTCTAACACACCACTTATTGAGATAGCTCCATCAATAGGGCAAAAAAAAGATGCTTTGGGCCATGCAATACAAAATGTAAACCAATTTATCCAAAGCATGTTGGTTGGTGGCATATATAATGTCCCTATTTTGACTGAAAAGACTATCTCTCAAGTGGAAGACCTCACTAAAAACATTATAAATAGGACATAAGTGCATTCTCATTAAACCCAAAGTGGGTCTAGTTTACCATCGATAAATACACTATGTATTCTTCCAATTAATGCCATGAGTAGATTGCAAAAATAGGGGATAGGTATGCCTACTTCTCAAAATCAACAAGAAACCTCCACTACTCAACTAGCTACTTCCTAAAGTATGAAATAAGAGGAAAATAACCAACAATAGACAAACATACCACCACAACAAGCGTATAACACTATGCCACCTCAATAGGTGATAACAAATGTTTATCCACAACAAACACAAACCAATATACCTTATTAATCAAAAACATTACCTAAATAACAACATGTTTCTATTAGTCAAAAAGTGTTAGTTGCTTAATAACATTTGAAAAACCCCCAATAATTACGAAACTAAAAACAATTGCCAAATAAACAATAAGTGCCTATTCAACAATAAATTATGATCTAACACTAGGTGTTCAACCAATAACAAGGTTCTTATGTGCATCAAGTACTAGGTGATAGGAAAAAATTTCATTTCAACCAATGGGTATCATACATGCAAAAAGGCTCCAACTATCAACACCTTGAACAAAAAGGACCTAATAAATAGTGTGTTCCCTATATACAACATGGATCAATAAGTAGGTAACAAGTCCCCTCCCAAACCTAGCAATAACAACACATTATATAGAACCAAATGCCATTACCACAACTACAATTTTCCATCCAAGTTTATGTAGACAATTCAAACTAGAATGTGTTCAATCAATAATGTAGTTCATATTCATAGTATAACCCTAATACATGTATACACGTACCTAGTCATCTAGAGAATTCAACCAATATTCTACAATATGACTACCCCAGTTAAGATAATCCACCTTTGATTGTGCAAACTCAATAGAAACAAGCCATTACATATTACTTACTTACCCAAGATTTTCAATAAATGAATGATGTAATTCAATCTATACATATTGGAAAACAAACAAAGAAATTTAAATTGGATGAAATATGCTCTTATCCATTCAACATGGATTATTTCAAATACCATTTTTAATGGGTTATGAGCCATATAAATTTGACAAATAAAAAGTAAAAGGTGACCCTAAAGATCATCTAAAATAATTCTTCGTTTCATTCCATTTAGTGTCATATAGCAGCATATACTTGCTTCTACTATTTCCAAGGAGTATACCTAGACAATCCTTGGAATTGCTGCTGAAATTACTAAAGAATTATGTACCTAAATTCAATGATATTTTATATAAGTCAATAAATTTTTTTTTATATAATATCTAACATGATATTACAATTTTTTATGGGTGCTAAACTAATAGAAGACTAGTGAAATTTTTGTTTCATACTTATAACATTGAAGAGTACTAGTGAACTATTTTACTCATAATCTGTTAGATAAACAATTGACTATGATATTTAATATGATACTACATAGTGAGATATCATAGAATATTGAGATAAAATATGATGATATGTTCAAAGAGGTTATAAATAAAGAAATAAATATTGAGAAAGACCTAATAAACAAAGGGATAATCAATCTATCCTCTTCTAACTAGAGCCAAATCAGCATTAAGGCCAATAAAACTAAAACCAAAATCAAGACCAGAAAAATAATCAATATCCAATTCAAATAAATTCTTTAACACCACCTTAGTCCAAAAAAATGAGAGATCACAATGATACAAATGTAATAAAAATGTTATTGATAATGAAGTCACTGAATCATGCCATGTTCAGATGGTGCAAATATCAGCTATCTATTTACCTCCACCCACTCAAAAACCACCACCTCCATACATTCAAATAATACCTCCAAAAAACTAACTGCTAAATAATAAAAAATAATTTCAAGCCCCTCCTTTAAGGATAATACCACCTATTGCCAAAAAATTTAGTGACCTTGGTGAGCATATTGAATTTATGTTCTCAAAATTAGTTCAAGTAAATATGATTAGTTGGTCAATACCAAAGTCATTTATTGAAGGGATTTTTTTCCTAATTATTACAAATAACATGAATGTTGTGAGTACCATCATGTAATAGGACATTCTATAAATGGTGTATCTAACTCAATCATTTGATTGAGAATATGCTATAAAATGGAGAGAAAAAAAGAGACACCCATGCTCCTATGACCAATCACAACTTGGAAATATACCATAATCTATTTCCATAACATAATAATAGTTAAAAAACTAGAAATAGTACCAATAACAAAAAAATTATGGGAGAAAAATCCATCACAAAATCAACAACAATAATGCTAGCCATAACAATCACAGTAGAGTGGTCAAAACCAAGGATAAACTGACCAAACCAACCCAAGAGGCCATCATTTTATCACATATACCTATAGAAATGTTTTAGGAAATGTTTCATGTGGTCATGTTTCCACTATAACCATAAATCCCCAAATAATCACCAATATAGCTTGACCTTCACCCATCAATGCCTATTAGTTTAACAATGCCTATCAACCCCATTATGTTGGTGATTCTTTTACAGACCATGATGACAACCAGGATCCACACCATCAAATAATTATCATTCCAAGCCTCATTACCTATGCAAACAACTACCAAATCCAAGTTCTTGATCAAGATTGTGGAATTATAACTTGACAATCCAAGATCACTATCAAATAATCATAGACAAATACTACAAATAAGCATAATCAACTATCTATGCCTATAAGAAATAAACCAAATAACAAAACTAAGGGGAAAACCTATAATATTATGGAATAATTGAAGAAGACACCTATGTAGATATACATCATGGATTTGTTGTATATGTATACCTTCTAGAAAGACATCCTGAATGAGTATTTGAACCAATCTCTTGTGCCCTATGACATCACTCTAGACAAATTTCAATCTATGGTAGGACACTTGGCCCCTATCCAACATCTTAGCTTTGACCAAAGTGACATTTTATCTCTGGGCCCTCTACATAATAACCCATTGTACATTGAGGTTGGTATAATGAACCAAAAACATAAATGTATCCTTGTAAATAATGATTTGGGTCTCAATATTATGTGTCTCAAGTTGGTCAAACATCTTTGATATACAGTAGTTAACTTGCATCCAAATACCATCATTATCAAGATGTATGATAATAAAAAATTGGAATCACAAGGTACTATTAGCCTACTGGTGGTGATTTGGCTTTAAACTCATGATACTCTATGCCATGTTTTGGACCTAGAACTATCTTAAAATGTATTATTGGGCTGACCCTAGATCAATGAAATTAGGGCTATACCTTCTACATTACATTAGTGTATAAAATTTCCACATTTAGGAATGGAAGTGACTCTACCAACTAATATTCAGCCATAAAATTATTGTAAACATCTTGATGATAAATATAAAGGCTATAACTATCATTTTGTCATGAATCATATGCCCAAATCATACAGAGAAAGTGATGAAAAAATACAATCCATTGACTTAGGTCTAAAATCTAATTACATTGACCTACATAGCTTAGCCTCTACCTTATCCATGCCTTCATCAAAAATTTCCAACCACTTATATACAACTAATAAAGGTATCAAAGAATATAGTATTTATAATGCATTCCATATTGCTAAATTGCCTAAGAATCCAAAAGCTTATGGGAGACCCAAGGCCAAAACTACTCACATGGAGTGGGAAACCAAAGGAAAATCTCAGTTGAACAAGCCCATTATTTTCAAACTAGCCTTTGGCTTAGAATAATACCCCTTATTATAAGATGATTCATGGCTATACATTGATGAGTTAGCTAACTATTACTAAAGTGGAAGGTATCCTATCCCTAATCAGATAATGGAGCACCTAGCTTATGAAGGTAGAGGCTTAGGGATATATTAGCAAGGCATGATTGAACCAATCTCAATGACCAAGTATAAAGTAACCCATGGTATTGGATTTAGACCATCAAAGGGTGACTCACATATCTTATTTATGTTTTAATACCAATGCCTAGTAAAGATAATTATGATAGTAATGTAAGGTCCAATTATAGCATCTATGATGACTTTGTTGTTATAAATTTGTTTAAACCCCATGTTTGCATTGTTAACCCTATTTATCAACCTTCACATTTAACCCTTTACCATATGTAATTGATATACTAAGACCAACAAGAATCCACAATGCATTAGATGTGTTTGAAAATGATGAGGCCATATACAACTTATTGTGATTAAGGAATCACATTTCTCTTAGAGACCACAAGCATTGATTTTTTATTTGATTATGTTTTACTTCCTAATTCAGAGAGAAGGTGAACTTCCCTAGACAAAAATAAAAATAACATCAAATATTGAGGTCTAGAACTAAAAACCTCCTTGAGGTGCTTTCTGACTAAGGAAAAAGTAAAGAGAAAGGTAATTCTCTTGTTGAAAACTAGTTTCTATCACCATTAGACGGGGATGTACACCTCTCTTCCTATGAAGCATATGAGACCTATAGTCTAAATCCTATTTTTAGATCCGAGATCATTACCGAGGAGAAACAATAGTTTTCATGGATTATTCAAAAGTGCCCTGAGGTATTTGTTTTATGGCCTTTTCCAACATTAGGAGATTATGATTCATCCTACTTAGGTGAATTAGATGAGCCAGACTATCTAGAGGACTTTGCCAATTGGTTTAACTCACTAACTATTTTAACTGATGGTTCTACACTTCTTATGGAGGACACTTTAGAGGTGAACATTTGGACTCTAGAGGACCTAAAGTGGATTAAACTAGGCACATCCCTCATTGAGGAAGAATGTAAAACTTTTAAAACCCTTTTGATGGAATTTATTAACATATTTGCATGGGCCTATTTAGATACACTAGATTTATACCCCACCTTGGTTGTACACCATATTATTTTACAACTTGATTCCAAACCCATCAAGCAAAAGATATGTATGATTCATCCTTGTATTATTGTGCTAGTCAAGAAATAGATGGAAAACCTCTTAGTTTTAAAATACATCAAGTGGATTGACTATTTAGAGTGGATTTCAAACATTACGCAAGTGAGTAAAAAACTAGAAGGTATCATAATATATACTAATTTTAGATATATCAAGAAATCCTACCCAAAAGAGGACTTTCCTTTCTTAATATTGACATTATATTCAACTCAATGGTCAGATATGAAATGATTTCTCTCATGGATGGATTTTCAAGGTATAATCATATTAGAATAACAGAAAAATACTAACACAATATAGTATTCACCACTTTTTGGGGAAGATTTTATTATTAGGTGATGTTATTTGTACTTAAAATGTTGGGGCCACTTATTAGAGAGTGATTATAATGATCTTACACAACATGATACATGACATTGTTGAGGACTATGTCAATGAAATCCTTCATAAATCAAAAACCCGTGTTGACCATCCATACATAATATGAAGTATATTTGATATAATTCATGAGTAAAACATCAATATTAATCTAAAGGAATGTGTATTTGGCATAACTTATAACAAATTATTAGTCTTTATTGTCTCTCATAGGTGCATTATAGTTGACCCAACTAAGTTTGTGTAATTATAGAAATGACACAACCATTTAGCTTAAATCAACTCCATAGTTTTTAGGTAAAATTTCAGTCTATTAGATTTTTCATGTCATAAATAGCCAACATATGCCATCTATTTATGCACTTGTTGAAGAAGGGCATTATGTTCTCTTGGAATGAAGAGTGATAAAAATAATTTGATTAGGTTAAATAATATCTTTCCAACCCACTTATTTTGTTTCCACCAAAACCAAAAAACCACTACTTTTTTACCTGTGAGCATCCAAAAATGACCTAGGAACACTTTTGGCATAACATGATGAATAAGGAAAAGAGATGTCATGTATTATCTGAGTCAAACATTGGTCACGTATGAACACAAGTATGCATTGATTGAAAAAGCCTTTTTAACAATGCTATCTGTAACCCAAGATTTATGTAATTATATGATAAATAAAAAGACCATTGTTATTTCCAAATTAAATATTCTCAAATATCTACTTTTCAAATCAGCTCTATAGGGTTACATGGAAAAATGGATCATGTTACCGGGAGATTTTGAAATTGAATATGCTAATCAAAAGGAAATTAAGGGGAAAGTACTCATAGATAACCTTATAGAAGATCCTCTTCAAGATACTCAAGCTCTTACATTTGGATTTATAGATGATGCCATTATGACCATTGAAGAAGTAGAGGCACATCTTAAGCTCGAACAATGAAATATGTAATTTGATGGATCATTCACATCTCATGGATCAAGTGCCACAATATTATTTATTACACAACAAGGGGATCTCATCCCCAAGTCCTTTTGAATTGGATTTTACTATACTAATATCATGGAGGAGTATGAAGTGCTCATTGCAGGGCTTTTCCAAGCATTGCAATGGAGTATTCAACATTTAATGGTGTATGGTGATCCTTAGTTAACCATCAATTAGGTCATGGACTATTACTAGACCAAGGATGAGAAGTTCGTGCCCTATAAATATATGGTTGATATTCTTAAGCAATAAATTACCAACATCTAATTTGAAATAAAATCTCAAGACAATAACAAAATAATTGATGTTATGACTGCTATTAGATCTATGATTCATAACATAAATAGATCAAGGATTACAAATTTCTTGTTGAAGACATCTTAGTGTTATCACATAAATAATCAATTTTTGAGATGTATTATGACATTAATAGTCCAAATATCTCCCTAGTACTCAAACATATATGCCTATCTTTAAGACCAAACTATATATACTTATATATCACATAAAAATTAGAAATCCTTCACCCACAAAGCCTATTTCTATACCTTCCTTGGACTGACCTTGTATCATAAAAGCTATGATGTAACTCTAATTTGTTATTCACCTTCAATAGGATCCAAACTAGTTTTGAGGGAAGTCCATGAAAGAGTGTGTAAAACCCACACTAGCAGGGCAATCTTAGCCAAAATGTTATTATGTATTGGTTATTACTAGCCAATGATGGAAGTAGACACAAATACATATATGAAGAGCTGTGTCAAGTGTCATAAACATGCCAATTTGATTCATTCTCTAGCCAAGATACTCACACCATTGACAACACCATGGTAATTCTCAATGTGGGGACTCAAACTCATAGGGAAGATCAATCCCACATATTCTAATAATCATAAACACATCTTGAATAGTAAAAAATACTTCACTAAGTGGGTGGAATCCATTCCTCTCACTTACATAACCAGTAAGTAGATCTCTAAATTCAGATCCAACAATATCATCTATCATTATGGCATCCCCTTTGACATTAATTTGTTCTCAATACCACATCAAAGATGTGAAAGTAATTTGTTCTCAATAACACATCAAACAACATTTATCTACCTCCTACTACTCATAAGGCAATGGCCCAATTGTGGATTCTAATAAGTCCATTATCAATATTCTAAATAATATTGTCAATGACATTGGTCATAATATGCACTTTCAACTATTTATTTCCCTTTGGGAATACCATGCCACATTTTGTACTCCAATAAAAGCTATACCCTATTTACTTTTTTATGTTACTAAGGCCATTCTTTATATCGAGATCAATTTTCCTTCTCTCTAAATTTTATTGTAACACATCATCGACAACTAAGACTACATAGTAACTAGCTTACAAGAACTAAACCTACTTGATGGTAAATGCTTGGCTGCATTGAATAATCTTTAGGTATATTAGAATAGATTAAAAGGATAATATAATAGGCACATTAATCATCATGATTTTGATATTGGTAAATTGATGTTAAAAGAGAATTAGAAGAATGTAAATGCTAAAACCTAAAAAAAAGGAAAGTTTTAGCCAAACTAGTTAGGGCCCTAAGTATTTGTTGGAAACTACGATTTTGGAGCATAAATGCTCACTAAACTAGAGGGAGACAAACCTGAAGAACAAATGAATGTAATTCACCTAAAACATTTTTACATTTGAGGGATTTAGATTATTATCTACAAGGACCATTTAGTTTATGCCACCTTATATCTATTCTTTGTATTATAACCTTTTACTATTATACCATGCCCTTAACCCTTTTCTAACCCATTCTTTTTACCTAACCTTGCATATCACATTTTTCCTTGCTTCTAATTCATCTATAATTCAATCATATTTAGTGTTTGATGACATATTTAGTTCTAATAGTTATTTCTAAATGACATGTTTGAATGTTAGTATATGCAAGTAATATGATAGTGATCATGGTAATTGTATCTTTCATTTGATGTTACATTCCCACCTTGTGTTACTAGTTATAACTACCTATGGGAAAATTAATACCACTACCCCTTTACTATTATTTTCTAATTATAACCACATATGGAAACATTAAGAGCAACACCTTTACCATACATTTCTATGTCACCTTGTCATTATTGTTTCTATAACTTATTATTTACCTATACCTGAACTTGTTGATACTTAATTGGATGCCTTTTGTGTAGGTAGAACTATAGTGACTTGAGGTCCTATGGGAATATGTAGGTAACTCTTGATTCATTTTGAGGTCATCTCAATCACCCCTTTACCACACTCTTCCCATTTTGCAAAAAATTTAAGTTGAATGCTCTCACTATTTTAAGAGCATACCTTAGCCATGCTCTCATCATTTTGTGATTTGTATCATTCTATGTCTCATACTTATCAATTTAATTGAGATGCCTATAAAATTATATAAACATTTGAAATGTTTGAAACCCTTAAACATTCATAAAAGATCTATATAATCCTAAAAATTATAAAATCATGAAAATTTTGTTATAATTTACATGCGACATATAAAGCTATCAAATTTTTTGCGATGGGGCATCTTATCTATTTAGTTTAATTTATAGAACACCTTAACAATTTTTATCCTAGTTTTAAGAGAATTACATTGTCCTAATGTTCATATGGACTATGTAGGTAGCAATTAGATACATGGGGTATCTTGGGTTATCTCAGCCACTTTCCTTTCTTTTTCAACCACTTCTTTGCCTTAGGGATCTTATAACTCCTAATTATTTCACAAGTAACCACTCATCACTTAGTTTCCTTATACTTATTGGCTTTAGCCATACACTCTTACCTTTTTGTGAGTTGATGTTGTGTATTATGTATTTGAATTTGGTACATTAATGACCACATAGATTTTCTTATGCTCTCTCTACTTTATGAGTAATTTTTATTTTAACACTCTCACTATTTTATGATTAACCATCTCCTATGATCTCCCCATTTTATGAGATAATTGTCATTCCAAGCTTTACATGTTGTAGACACTATGAATTACTAATTTAGTTCATTTGTGAATACTCATCTCTTAAATTTTAGTGTGGTTTCAACCTATATCATACTATCGAGCTTGTGCATTTTGTTTGTGTTGATGTTTTCATGATTATGTAATGACATCCCCTATTTTATCCCACACTCTCCATTTTTCAATATCATTCACATTTTACTCTACAAGCTAATCATGTTTTCTTATCATCCGTTTTATTCTATACCATATCTTGGGAGAACTACATTTGGCCTAAATTTTACATTGGATTTTGTGTCCATGTAACTATGTAGGCAACATACACTTTCTTAATGCATTTAGAATCATCTCAACTACCCCTTCCTTTTCTTCTATTGCCCCTATTTTGTTTGTTAATGTCATTGCTTCCTATGGCCTAGTGGCAATGTTTGTCATCTTTTTTGTGTCATTTTCTTCCTATGGCCTAAAGGCAATCTTGTACCTTTTATTCTTGTGATATTTTACCCGTGTCATTATTACCTAGCTTAGGTGTCACCATGTTACCAAAAGTAACACCTCTATTACACATGCACGAAGAGTTTATTTTCTAGCTATATTAACATTTTGATTAACCATTATTTATTTTTTATTGTTTTTTAGATTATTTTGTTTGTTTTTTATATGTTTAGATTAGTTTATTTCCTAGATTTTTATTTACTTTGTCTTGTTTAGTTGTTTTGTTTTATATATAGTATTTTTTGTTTTATTTTGTTGTAACTTTATTTATTTTATATATCTTTGTTTGTTCTCTTTATTTTGTATTTTTTTAGTTTATAGTTGTTTTTTTTGTTTATTAGTATTTTGTTTTATTGTGGATTGTTTTTGTTTGTTTGCATGTTGTTCATTTATTTGTTTGTTAGCGTTTTGTTTATTGGTGTTTTATTGTTTGTTTTTGTTATTTGTTTGTATTTATTTATTTTATTTTATTTTTTGGTGTTTTGATGTGTTTTGTTTGTTCTTGTTTTTTAGTGTTTTGTTATCCATTTTTGTTTGTATTCATGTTTATTGGTGTTTTATTTGTTAGTGTTTTTTTTTTGTTTTGGTTTATCAGTTTTTACTATTTTTTTGTAAAGTTTATTTATTTTATTGGTTTTATTTTTTTATCAGTTTTATTTATTTGTTTGTATAATTTTTTTATAATTCATTTCTTAGTGTGATTGTAATTTTGAGCACTTAGATTAAACTACCTAAGTATGAAAATTTAAACCCAAAATGCACAATACACTCAATAAGAGATATTATGGAAGTAAATCAAAAAAGATGAAGAAGATATTACCAATTTCTTTATTCAACTAGCCTTTTTCCAAGATATTAATGTGGATTGTTGATTGTATATTACCATGGACTCAAAATTTTGACATTATGATAAATTGATCAATGATTATGGATTCATGGATTTAACATGAAGATTGTATGACTTTCTTAGATTGTTTCTAGTTATCTTTCCCAAGGATTAATGGCTTGTATAAATAAGCCATGGAAGGAAAATCAATGTCTCATATTCAATCTTGAGCCATGAAGATCAAGGGTGTAGGCTTTTCCAAGAAATTAAAAATTCATTAGAAGCATCCATAATAGAGGCTTCTAGAGAGGAGGGGACAAGTTAGAGGAGTTTCTAGAATTGAAGAATTTTAAAATCTCCTTAGGGATCAATTAGTATTAGTGAGGGATTAGGGTAGGGATTAAGTGGGGTATTATGGATTAGGGGTGTAGGAGAACCTAGAAGTAGGCTTAGTAGAAGGGTATGTGAGTCATGGAAATTTTAAATTCCCAAGTAATGGATAAGTGAGATTAGGATAAGTTTAAGAGATGATTAGGTGAATTAATATATTGGTGGGGTTAATATAAGGTTGGTGAATAAATAAAAATGAAGGGGGATATTAGATAAATTATTAGAAAGGGGTGATATTAGGATGGAATTAGAAGGGATAAATGAGATAATTGGAATTAGTGTCAACTAATAATATTATTAATGAAAATGGAAGAGAGAAAATTTAGGTTTATAAATTTTTCCCATCTTTGAAAGGGTATTAAGACTAGATGAAGTAGGAGTAATGGTCCTTCAAATAAAAACCATCTCATGGATGAATGTTAGTAGATATGATGCCCCCTCGAGGGGACATGTGGGGAAGAATGAGATAGATGGCCACTCAAAAGAGGAAACAAGGGGTAGGATGTGATGAATAGACAAGGGGATGGGATGTGAGATATAAGAGAGATGATGAATAAAATAAAATCAACCTAAGAAGTGATCTATAAATGGATTATATCCCTGGTAAAGACATAGGCATAGAAAGCAAAAATGATGATGATGAGATAAAAGGATACAATCATTTGACATATCCTAGGTAAGGATGCATGGCAAGGAGAGATTCATACCAAGATGATAAAGGCCATGACTTGTCAAAGGACACATGCTAGGAGAACATCAAGCTAAAGATAAGATAATGGTTTGATAATATTAATGATGGATGTAGCTTAAATTTAAATTTGAGTGATATGATGAAGGAGATGAGAGAGATTATAAGATATGATCAAGTGACCTAAAGATTAAAGGGAATAATTAGAATACATTATATCATATCGATGAGCCACAATGTGATCAATAGTGATAAAACCCCAAGCAAGGACACATGTAATGGATAAAGATATAAATTTATGGTCCTGGTTATGCCCCAATCAAGTGAACAACAATTAAATTTAAATGATGAATTGACCAATCAATGATAATGGATGATTAATAGAAGAAAAGATGGATGCCATTTTTTAGGACCAATCAATAGGTAAGGATGATTGATAAAAAGATTAGGGATATGATTTTGGAGATGGTCATTGATCAAATGATTTATATTATAGATCATGTATTTGATTGATGTGGTACTTAAGGATGATGAAAGATAAGATAGATGTGATGATGAATGATGGAGAAAGAGGAAAAAGTGGCTGAGCTAACTTTAGACGTATTATATGACTAAGATAATGTAGTTTAAATGATATGATAAATTATAATGATTGATTACAAGTTAATGATGATTCTAACAATTAGACTTGTTAGTGATTGGATAGAGGATGGACTAGGATAAATGATGAGAGTTTAGATTATTGATGATTAGAGAGTGGATGGGAGATGAATGGATTTATATGATTAGATAAATGATGAGGGTATAGATGATCAATGTATCACAACTATTATAATGTTCATCATAGTTTAATAAATTTGATATAGTACTTGGAAGGATGGCCCATGATATAAGTAGGACCAATAGGATGTTATGCTAAAGTGCATGAGAAAATAAAAAAATCTACATCATCAAGGGGCCTTATAAGCATTATTATAGATTTGGTGACCTCATAGACTCATTTTTCATTTCCCAATAGATAAAAAAAAATGATGTAAGATAGACTCAAAATACAAAGACTATCAAATATTTACATGATAAAAGACATGCAAACAACCCAAACAAAATGGACAAGTAACACACATAAGTATCTACATGGAATGTCATAATGTCTTATCTAATGATGGGATGAGTGATTTGTTGATGGGTTGGACTAAGATAATCATTATGTGAAGTGAAAAAAAATAAGTATGTGGGTTAAGATAGGGGTGTAGACTTGGAATGGACTAGTGAGTTGGATGAGGATAAGGATTTGATTAAGGACATGGATTAGACTACACGAGGGACTAGGATTAGGATAAGGTTATTGAAGATAATAAGAAAATATGAATAGGATGATAATACAATTAATATATATGAAAAAATAAGATGATAATATGGTTAATAAATTAGATAGGATGACTGGGATAAGCAGGACATAGGATGAGATGGCATAAGATAAGATAACTTAGATGTTTTTGGATTTTTTGAATTTTGTAATTTTTAGGATTTTTGAGAATATGTATATACACTATACAAATGGGGTTACTAGAAAAGGGAATACCAAGCCTAGAATCTAGGATAATACAAATGGAATAATGGGTGGTATGACAAAGGGATGAGGGTGATGCTAAAAATGGGTTGAGGAAAAAGGAATAATAGATTAGGGATTACCAATGACCACATTGTAAAGGAACTAGATGTTAAACTACCTAGGTGTACATTTAAGGATATGCCAAGATGATCCATAACATTTCTCAAGACATCTTACATTCCCTTATGAAGGTCAAGACTGGAAGAAATGATAGACTAGATAGGGATAAGGGATAAATGGACATGGTGGCCAAAGATGTTTGTACCATGAAACGAATGGGGTTGGAAAGGAACATGGGATATGATTGTAGAGATGAAGTGGATTTTCTCCTAAGTGTTGAGGTGAAATGTAGACAATATATTATTCTACCATGACACCAAAAACTAGTTTCCATCATGGTACTTGCGCAAAGTGCCATTAAATTGGTTTTCATCATTAGAAGAATGTTTTTTATTTTTTTTATATTTTTTACTTTCTTGATTTTTTTTTAAATTTTTAAATTTTTTTTTTATTTTTAACTTTTGGGTGTATCAAGTTATTAGATATTGGTATGAGATATAAGATGCATATATTTTCATGGTCTTCAACCAATACTTATTCTATAGATGTGTGATGCTAAGATCATGCCATCACTACTACTAGATGGATTGGTGTCTATGTGACCATTGAATTTTAATTAAAACCCTACTATACATCTAGACTAGGTGTCTTCATAACCTTTATGAGATATAATACTTCCTATGTGGGTGATGTGAGGTATGGATTGGATTAGATATTGATGTTGATGGGGGTGTATTTGACTTGAATGGAGGATAAAATCATGATAAGATAGTGTGATGGGTGAGTGAAGAGTAGGAATAGCAGTCATACATAATGTTGGACATGTTGGACATTCTATATTTGATTGTTGTCATGTAACAAAGGACTTTAAGAGATCCAAAAACTTTTAGTTTTCTATTATTTTTTGACCTAATCATTGCAAGGATTATCAATTGCATTGATAGTGCTTTTGACATTATTTTGATTTAGTGATTGGATTTGACTTTGACTACCCCTTGGTGCCTAAATTTGGAATTTACTAGAGGAGATTGATTTTTGACTTGATAGATGATTATTATTTTGACTTTGATAGTCCCCTGGTGCTTGATTGTAGGCTTCACTAGGGGAAGACACTTTTTCACTAGGTTGAGGATGTGAATCTTCTTGATTTTGACTTTTTAGATAAAATATGTTTTGATCATCATTTATAACCTTTTGAATATGAGCTTGGACCTTTTTATTTGTGTCACATATGATGTTGCTTGAGGAAGATTCCAATGATGTATGTTCTTATTTGTCCATATGATAGGAGGTGATTAAATGATCATTGATGGGAAGAAAAGGATCTAGGATAGGTGAAGGTGATGGAGATGGCATGATAAGGTCAATGAGTGGTAGTGGGGAAGCATGGTATTTATAGGGGTTCATATTAGACCTAATTTTGACATTAGATAAAATCTCCTCAATATTATCAAAAATATTACTAGGACTAGTTGTAGTATACACATCCAAAGTAGAATCAGATTCACTATAACTATCTTTGATAGATAAAGATTTTAAAACCCTAGTTATGACTTCATCATCTTAAGTAGGATTAAAAGATATGCCTAGTGATTGATCTATATTTAATTAGAGGTATCTTCAAAAGAGCATGAATAATCATCATCTATTAAAATATCTATAAGAGATGATGTTTCTAATGAGGAATCTAATTCAAATACTAGTGTTGAATATGATCCTAATATAAATAACACTTGTATTAAATTTGATGATTACACTAATGTATATGGCTTGGGTTCTTGGATATGATAAGTTAGAGATAGATGATGGAGGAATGATGAATTTGACAGTGATAGGCCCATGGAAGGAATCATTAATACTATGCACACGGGGAATAGACTCATCTTTGATGGATAACTTGTCAAATATGGGGGGACCATGGAATATCTATGTGGTGTCTTGAAATTGGCTTGGAAAGGGAAGGGCTTGATCATGATCGAGAATGAGATCTTGTCATGACCCTACTTGTTTATCCATAGTTATAAACTCATATGATTCACTCTCGATTTCAATGTCACCACGATCGATGAGTTCTTGGATGTAGTTTTCGAAATTATGACATCAATTAATGGTATTACCATAATCTTAGTGATATACACCAAGATGGATTATGCTTGGTAGGATTAATATGTTGTATGGGTGAATAGACCATCATGTTGTTAGTAACAAATTGGTGAAAGAGGGATTCTAAGGATATATGAAGAGAAGTATAAGGTCTCTCTTCACTTTTTGGTGTAGATGTGGAAGCATTGGATGTTAGATCATATGGTTGTTGATATGATGGGTGGGTGAAATTGTAGTAACCAAAAAAAAGGATATGATTCCCTTTTCTAGTGTAAGAAGGGGTAGATGACTAGATATGATTATTGGAATGAGAATTTGATTGAGACTAACATGGATGGGTGTGGACTAGAGGTAATGGTAGTTATATGGGGTTGAATTATGTAGGATGAGTGATCATCTCAAGGATGTGTGAAAGGAGCATATCCTTATTGGCCATGAGGCATTTTTCAATTAGGGTATTGATCACATTTATTTTATATGCCATGGAATAAATGGGAGAAAGGTACATATGATGTGATTCACCAATACCATTCGACATGTACATGGGATTGAATGGATAGATTAAGGCATAAAGATGGGATATGTGGAATAAATTTAGACAAATTCTTGCTATAATAAAATATTAAGATTGACTTAGTGATATAAGATGTTGGCTGGGGATAAGACAATATTTAAGTTTCCCAATTTAGGATGTGAGTTAGGGTTTTGTTGATTGGGATTGGATTTAACTAGGTGAGCTACAACAAGTTGTAAGATTTAACCAAGGGATAAACTAGTCTAAGAGATTTATTTTAATTTGGGATTGATTAGATTAAGACTAACTAAAGACTAAGTTGATCAACTTAAATAGGATGAGGTGATTTGATTGAAGGATTATGATAATGATTCAAACTTAATTAGACATGGACAAGAAAATGATGAGGAACCTGATATGACAATAACGTTTAACAATATAGATGGGGACTAAAGTATGATTACATAATTAATAGGAGGACTAGTATAAACTAGCAAATGAATTAGGTTAGACAATGATTAGGACTAGGTGGACAAGGTGACTAGGCAAGGAAATATCAAGACAAATGATTGGTTATAGATAAAAGTGGATTTAGGATAAGATGTGGAAGAAAAAACATGATTAAGATATGTAGGTGATGGGGGTATGACTAATGATTGATGAATATGACTAGACTATGATGGAATTAGGATGAGATAAGTAAATGGATGTACAAGGATAATATGTACAATAAGATGATGATAAGGATGTATAAAATGATAGAATGATGAGACAAGGATATAAAAAATGATGATATGTGTAAAAGACCTAAATAAACATGTATACGTCTAGGTGAAAGGCTAACTTGGCTAAAAAATATCACTAGTTGAGAACAACAATCACCAAATCAAGTAAACCAAATACCTAGAAATAATAAACTAATTTTGGGTGTGTAAATTGATGATTACATCATCTAATAGCTTTGTGAGTGAGGCTTGTTAGAATAGAACTATCTACTAAGAGGGGAATGAATCGGTAGATCAACCAAAACTAGTCCTTTAATCCTTTTAAAGCAAATTCAAAAGCATATTCAAATTAAAAGATAAATGTAGAGATCACATACACACAAAAATACATATGACACCAAATTTGTACATGGAAAACCCTAAGGGAAAAAACATAGTGGGAATAGATTCTAGAATCTACTATTCTAATCCAACCTCATAGTTAACACCTCAACTGACAAAACTTCACTGGTTACAAGCCTCATTAGATATAAGCCTCACTAGAAAAACCTCATTGGTTACATTTAAGGACACCAATACCCTAACTGATCACCAACTCAGCTAATCTGATGGTACCAACCAATCAGATCTATGGAACTACAACTCTAGATTACAACATTAACTCATAGATGAATCAAACTCTAATCTCCATTACAATTCCAATCTATAACATGCTCATAATATACACATTCTCTTTATGAATTCTTCCTCTCTAACCCTTTCTCTTTGTTTCTAGATATATCTTTATTTAGCACATTTCATCTCTCTCTCTCTACATCCTTTGTGTCACTATATTTATTGTTTGACATAATTCAAATAACTCTAATAGCATATGCATGTGTCTTAGATGTCATATATATAAGCAATGGATCTAGGGTTCCATATCTTTTATGTGTTCACACTCAGATTGTAACACATCATGCCAATTCTAGAATCTAGTTCATTATGACTTAGACTTTAAGTTTCCCACATATCAATACCATGTATCACACCATAATTGTTGTTTTCTTTACTATTTATAACATCTGTTAGACTAGTTTTGATGTACACTTTATTTAATGTAGATTTGATCAGTTAGATCAATTAAGCTCATTATATTTATTGAGATATAGAGCTTATACACAAGTTCATGCATGTTCCTACATGTTTCTCCACTTGACCATTGAAATTTAAACACTTTAAATACTGGCCTTTGATCTCTTTCTTTGTGCCATTTCCAAGCTCTCTTTCTCCCTCAGATCTTTCTATGTTGCTGAAATTTAATGTTCCACCCTTTAAAATGCATGCATTGATCTCCAAATCCTAGCTCTCATGTGTCATTAGATATTTAAACTTACATAAAATTTACCTTGGCTTGGTCATTAAACATCAGCAATTTGACCTCATCTCAATACTTACTATATCTTTAGATCACTTTCTCTCTATTGATATTATTGAACATGCTTAGTTTTTTACTCACCACTATGTCAATAAAAATCGATCACTTTGTTCCATCTGATTCCACTCATTTTGATGGATCTCCTTTATATGATCACCCACACACTATCAAATTTTATAATAAGCTTGATCATTAACTCTGATAATCTTATGCTCATTAGGTCTCTAGCTGGTAAACTATATGAATGTGACACTTATCATTTGTGCACTCACTCAGAGCTCCTTTTGACATTTTGACTTTGCTTCACTTTTTTGGATCATATACGTATGTTGAAGTGATAACCATTGATCAAGATAGGATATATATTAAGTCTTAGACTTAGGAAAATATAAATTAATTTAATCATTGCTTAGAGTTGTTGCTAGGTCAAGGGTCCAATTTGTTAACTACAATATGGACTTAAGTTACTAATTCTTGACTATACCAAGTCAACATTAAAATAGAACTTTTCTTATTGACACCATGACTAAACCCTTAGGATTTTAGTATGAAACCCTATAATGTCTGAGAGCTAAATAAATTAATTATAAGATCAAACCTTCTCCTCTAAACTCATAGACCATATTTATAGAATGTACATGAAAAACCCATAACTGATCTTCTATCTATTTGAATTTAAACATCCATAAATGGTCTTTATAGAATCATGACAAATTTGCATAGTGCATCTATGAAACATGATCTTATCTCCATCAATCTTGACTAATCCTTTTGACATCAATAACATCCATAGTGTCCCTTTTGACATCAATGGCAATCATATTTCCTAAAATCTCCCCCTTTGGCATTGACTACAAACTAAATGTCTGATGCTAACTTAATGTTTTGATCTTCTAATAATTTGATCCTTCTCTAGCATTGCTTGCACTGGCTTTTGATGAGTATGAAATAAAGTTGTTCATACCAAACTTGGTCCCCCTTTGGCAATGACATATTTGCCTAAACTCATCTTGGACACTTGCTCTTCTCTTCCAAAATTTTATAGAGAGCATTTGTATTTTTTCTCTAAACTTTTAAAAAGATCATTTTCCTTTTTCTTCCCATTTGACATCAATGGCAAAGGGACTCCTCACTATTTGTCTAAAGTGTTCTTCCCCTTTATCAGATAAAGGAGTTTGTCCAAGAACCTATAACTTTCAAATCATTAAATCTTTTTAGAAGTATACATACCTAAGTTGACTTTTATCTCTTTTTCTAGGGATTAATAAAGCTTCCATGAGATTCCCCCTAGACTCATGCACTATCACAAGTAATTTAGTGAGGTGATGTAGGAGCTACTACTCACAAATTCTATCTCAAATATTCAAATTATTCCTTGGGAAGAGGTTTGGTGAATAAGTCTATAATTTTTTCCTTAGTTGGCACATATTCCATTGTCACCTCTTGATCTGCAACCCTCTCTCTTAAGAAGTGATACTTGATTTATATGTTCTTGGTTCAATAATACATCACTAGATTCTTTGATATATTTATTACACTTGAATTATCACAAAGAATAAAAATAGGTGACTTGTATTCAACCTTGATTTCCTTGAGTTTTTGCTTCATTCATAGGACTTGAGTGTAACATGTAACTACTGATACATACTCTACTTATAATATAGAAAGAGTAACTGGCTCTTGATTTTTGATTATCCATGAAATAAGTCTATTTCTAAGGAAAAATTCACCACTACTAGTGCTTCTTATGTTATCCACACTTCCTACCTAGTCAACATTTTCATATGATATCAAAGTGAAATCTTCACTTTTAGGGTACCATAGGCCATAGTGAACTATGCTCTTGATGTATCTAAATATACATGTAACTCCTTAAGAGCAGCCTAAAATCTAGCAACCATGCATAATACTTGCATGATATTTGGTACTGATGTAGTTATGTATAGCAAGCTACCTATCATTGATATATACTTAGTCTAATTTACATCAAGGGAATCATCCTTTTTTCTCAACTTGCATCTAATTATCATGGGAGTACTAACTGGTTTGCTATCTTCCATTTCAAATTTCCTGATCATCTCCTTTGCATACTTGGTTTGGGATATGAATATCCCTTCATTAGATTTAGCTATTTGTAGACCAAGGAAGAAGGAAAGTTTTCCTATCATAGACATATCAGATTTACTTTGCATTTGTGTATCAAATTATTTGCACATTTTTTATTTCCACCACCAAAGATGATGTCATCAACATAGAAAACAACAATCAACATATACCCACCTTTTGATTTGAAGAATAGATTACTATTTGCACATCCTTTATTGAAAACTTGTTATTTTAGGTATTGGTCCAATCTTGAATACCATGCTATTGGTGCCTATTTTATAACATACATTTCTTTCTTCAGTCTGCACACATAATCTTATTCATCTGACAAATAAAAACCTTCTAGATATTAAATATAAACTTCATCTTCTAGGTTCCCATTAAAGAAAGTAGACTTTACATCTATTTGATAGACTTTCAACTTCTTATAAATAAAGAATGCTAGAAACATTCTTATAGATTCCAATCTAACAACTGGAGCAAGTGTTTCCTCAAAGTCTATGCCTTCTTCTTATGCATATCCCTTGCACACCAATCTCCCTTTATTTCTTATAACAACTCCAGCCTCATTGAACTTGTTTCTATATACCCATTTTATTCCAATCACATTCTTGTTTGAGGATCTTGGAACTAATTTATAAGTTTTGTTATTTTCTATTTAAATTAGTTCTTCTTCCATGGCTTTTATCCAATTCTCATTCTTGTTGTCTTCAACATAGCTCTTAGGCTCAATTTGAATCATGTGAGAAAAACTTACTTTCTCCTTGTTCATTAAAAGTCTTCTCCTTGTCTAAACTCCTTCATTCTTATTGCCAATTGTCTACTCTTTTGGATGATCCTTTTGAACAAATCTTGGATGTGATGTTTCATTAATTTCGTTAGCCTCTTCACTGTCTGATTCTTCTTCAAGATATGACTCTCCATTATTGGTGTCCTTGTTAGGTTCAATATGTTTTATGCCTTCTTCAACCTTGACATTTATTATCTCCACCATATTGTGTAGCCTCTTATTGTAACATACATATGATTTGATTTGAGTGCAATAAATAAGAAATATTCCTTCATCACATCTCAATTTAAAGTTTCCTAGTTTATCCTCTTTTCCTCTAATGTAACATTTGCTTCCAAACACTCTAAATTAATTAACAAAGGGAATATTTCTATACCATAGCTCATAGGGAGCTTTGTCACTATTTACCCTTGGTTGAAATCTATTGAATATGTATAATGCTATTTGGACTACTTCTCTCTAGTATCCATCAGGTAACTTAGCCTATTTCAACATTGTTCTATCCATCTTTTTGACTGTCTTGTTCTTTCTTTCAACAACTCTATTTTGTTATGGATTTCTTGCTAAAGAGTAATGCCTTTTGATCCCATACTTCTCACAATACTCTATGGATTTATTTGAGGTGAATTATCCACCTTTATCAGATATTAAGTATTTGATTTTTAATCCAATCTCATTTTTAATGATGGCTTTAAAGATATTGAATCTCTCAAAGGCTTCATATTTGTCCTTCAAAAATGTCACCCATGTCATTCTTGAGTAGTAATCTACAAATAACATGAAATATCTTTCTCCTTTTGATCCTCTTATCTTGGTAGGACCACAAAGATAAGTATGAACCAATTGTAATGGCTTTGTAGTTGCATACTTCTTTGTTTGAAATTCAACCCTTATCTTCTTTCCTAGTTGACATTCCTTGCAAGTAGTATCTATATGTTTGGTTAGGTTGGGAATATGTTTTACACACTTATTTGATCTCACTTTGACTAGATTATAAAAATTGATGTGGCCCATTTTCATATGCCATAACTAACTCTAATCAATATTTTCCATGAGGTATTTATTTCCATTTAATTCAAAAAGATTAAATATATTTCTTTCAGTCCATTGCCCTTTTGTAACTATTCCTCCAAATATCCTTAACTCTTAGAATTCTACATCAAATGTGAACTTTTATCTATTGTCACATATTTGGCTAACACTTATCATATTATGCTTTAATCCTTCAACATAAAGGACATCATGTGTAGGCATTTTATCATTTATGTTTAAAGTTACTTTACCTTTGATCTTTATTGTTGTGTTGTCTCCCAAGCTAACATATCCTTCCTTATATTTTCTTAATTTGGTGAACTTGCTCTTGTCATTAGTCATATACTTTGAGCAACCATTATCTATCACCCACAAATTCTGTTCCTTGGCATGGAGTGTAGTCTAAGCAATCAAGGATTGATTTTTCACTCTCCACACACCGTTGGTTTTTTTATTTAGCTTCTTTTTAGAAACTTGTGAACATTTGATCACACTAGGAGGCATGTATTTCTTTATATTATGTAATTTTGTTCTTACAAATCTAGTTTTACAATGTTTAGTTATATAACCAAAGTTATTATAAATATATAACATTAAATTTGTATGTAACAAGGGTGCAAATGATTTTTTTGCTTACAAAATTGATTCTCCTTGTAGTTAAAACTCTACAATTACTAGCCTTATGACCAAAATGATTACCTCTATAATAATAACCATAAAAGGATGAAGAATACCTAGTCATAGAATTTCTTGGTGTAACATGAGGAATTCTTCTAAGTTTTGGCTTCTTCAAGTTTCTCACCTTGGTGTATCCATCATCATCAGCTACCTTTGTCTTCTTTTTCTCTTCAATATTTTTTTCAAGTTAAACATTCTTCACATGAACTATGTTTGAGTTTATCTTTTTATCCTCGTAGTCTTTCTGTTTCTTTGCTCCTAATTCTCCTTTTTCTATGAAGTTTTCATATAGGTTATAAAATGTACTAGTTGAAGACTTTTTTACCTTCTCATAACTAAGACTTGATCTCTCTTTTGAGGGATTTTGAGAGTTGATTAGTTCATTAAGAATGTTTGATCCTCCTATCAACTTTAGGATTTTGTTTAGTTGACCATTGGCTTTTTCAAGTTATTTTCTCAAAGTCATTATTTCTACCTCAAGCTTCACACATTTATTAGATTTAGATTGCAGCTCCATGTTGACTACATATTTATTCTTTTAGCCTCTTCAACTTGTGTTTTTAGGCTAATTACCATCTGATCAGATTTCTCAAGACTTTTAAACATTTTCTTAATTTATTTATATCTAAGCTTCTTTTGTTTTGAGTTATCTTTTCGTATCTTTTCAATCTCATTTAGAGCACATATGAGCTCACATTCTAGATCCACTTCTCCTTCATCTTCTTTATCTAAGTCTTCTTTTTGATCTAAAGAAGTTGATTACATTTTCATGAATAGGACTTCCTTTTCCTCATCCATTATGTTCACTATTCCAAGCTATACCTGAGATGATTAAGCTTCTTTCAAGGAACCCTAGGCTTTAATACTATTTTTTAGAACACAACTATATAGTGAGAAGGGAGTGAATCAGTAGATTAACTAAAACCAGTCCTTTAATCCCTTTAAAACAAATTCAAAAGCATTTGTATATTAAAATATAAATGTAGAGATCACATACACACACAAATACACATGACACTAGATTTATACATGGAAACCTAAAGGGAAAAACCACAGTGAGAATAGCTACTAGAATCTACTATTATAATCCAATCTCATAGTTAATGCCTAACTTGGAAAAAATTCACTTGTTACAAGCCTTATTGGATACAAGCCTCACTATCAAAACCTCACTACTTACATTTAAGGACACCAATCCTAAGGAGACACCAATACCCTAACTGATCACTAACTCACCTAATCTAATGGCACCAACCAATCAGATCTATAGAGCTATAACTCTAGAATATAAAATTGATTCAAAAATGAATCGAACTCTATTCTTTAATACAAGTCAAACATATAACATGCTCATACTATGCACATTTTCTTTGTGCCTTCTTCCTCTCTACCCCTTTCTCTATATGTCTAGATATATCCTTATTTGACACACTTCATCTCTCTCTCTATAGCCTCTATGTCACTATATTATCTATTTGACACAATTCAAATAGCTCCAACAAAATATACCTTTGTCCTACATGTCATATATATAATCAATAGATCTAGGGTTCCATATCTTCTATGTGTTCACACTTGGACTATAACACATCATGCTAATTCTAGACTCTTGTTCATTATGACTTGGATTGTAAGTTTCCCACATCTTGATTCCATGCATCATGCCATAATTACAGGTCTCTTTACTATCTATAACATCTGTTAGAATCAATTTTTGATTCACAAGCTCTTTAATGTAGATTTGATCAATTAGATCGATCAATCTCATTGTTTGTGTCAAGATATATAACTTATATGTAATTTTTTACATGTTCTTGCATGTTTCTCCAGTTGACCCTTAAAATTTAAACAGTTTAAATATTGGCCTTTAATATGTTTCTTCATGCCATCTCCAAGATCTCTTGCTCCATTAGATCTCTATACATTGTTTAAATTTAATGTTCCACTCTTTAAAATGTGTATGTCAATCTCCAGATCCTATCTCCCATGTGCTTTTAGATATTTGAACTTGCACAAAATTTATCTTGAACTGGTCATTAAATTTTGACACTTTAACCTCATCTTGATGCTTACTATATCTTTGGATCACCTCCTCTCCATTGATCTTCTCAAAAATGCTTAGTTTTTAACTCACCACTATGTTGATAAACATCGATCACTTTGTTCCATGTGAGTCCACTCACTTCATTGGATCTCATTTATATGATCACCCATGCACTATATGATCTTATGATAGGATCGATCACTAAATCTAATAGTCTTATGCTCATTGGGTCTCTATCTAGTAGAATATGTAAATGTGACACTTATCACTTACATGCTCACTCAGAGATCCTTTTGACATTTTGTGTTTGCTTCACTCTATTAGATTGTCTACATATGATGAAGTGATAACCATTGATCAAGTTTGAACATATATTAAGTCTTAGACTTAGGAAAATATAAAGTCCTTTGATCATTGTTTGAAGCAGATAATTATTAGGTCGAGGGGCTAATTACTTAATAATGATATAGAATTACATTGTAACTAAAGTTACCAATTTTTGGCTATACCAAGTCAACATTGAAATAGGACTTTTCTTGTTTATGCCATGGTTAAACCCTCAAGATTTTAATATGAAACCCTATAATGTTTGAGAGATAAATAAATCAATTATTAGATCATTCCTTCTCCTCTAAACCTATAGACCATATTTATAGAATGTATATGGAAAACCCATTACTAATCTTCTATCTATTTGAATTTAAACATCCATAAATGGTCTCTATAAAATCATGAAAACTTTTCATAGTGAAACTATGAAACACACTCTTCTCTCCATCAATCTTGCCTAATCCTTTTGACATCAATGACATATATAATGTCCCTTTTGACATTAGTGATAACCATATTACCAATAAGGTTTTAGGCTAGTGACCCATTATAGAATTAACCAAACCCTCTCAAACCCATATACACATGATGATCACTTGGGATCTGATACTAAATATGGTAGTAAGTCACCTTTTATGGTCATAAGGTCTTAAACTAGGCTAAATGGTCTCTCTAGGGCCATCCTTGATATATTCTAGGTATGATGGGGCCAAATTACATATAATGTTTTTTGTAATGCTTAGTTTATAGAATTATCTCTTCCACTTCATGGGTGACCTGTATGGGGTCAACCACTTTGCCTAATGATAGTTGTCCCTAATATTTATTGTTTACTTAAATATGAAGTGTGGATTAGTGTGTGGTGTTGAAATCCATGGTTGTTATACTCCTAAGACTATGGAAAGTGCATGTATACCAATTCCACATCATTTTTCCCATATAAAATAAAATGGGAGGGTTTTTATGTGGTTTTTGATCATCTAGGAATTATCGCAAAGATGTAAGGAGAAGAGCATACACCACCATAGTCCTTGGGTGACAAATAAATAGTCTAAGAAAAGATTAATTAACTAATTAATTAGATGTGAGAAATATACAAGAATATACAATATATATATACAAATAAATTTAGACAACATTATAAAGTGACTAAAATGATTAAAATTTAAAATGATTTTCAAGATGCCAAAATGTCTTTGAGAGGCAGCCTACAAGAAAATAATTAGTAGTTTAACTATTAATATTGAGGGATAAAATACAAGACAAGAAATTAGACAAAATATGTGATCAACAATAGAATATGTTATCAAGTCAAAAGCACTTCTAGATTTACATTTATAAGAAACAAAATGTTAGTCTAATAAGCCTTAATAAAAACCACTTAAAAAATTCATGATTTGGCTCTATAACTTCTTTGGGTGAGGGGGCTATGACACAGGGGTCTGGGGGTGATATCCACTAGTGAGGTCAAGGGATATAACCCATTTAAAGGTTAAGGGGTATTTCAACTTATAGGCTCAAGGGGCATATCCCCTTGCACAATCTAAGGCCAGCGCTATAGATGTGCTCCCTATTACAATATAGGAAAGGGTCGAGGGGTAGAACCTCCAATGCTAAACATAATATGGGACTTGTGGAAAATTTTTAATGACTCAAAATTTATTGAATTTGAACCCTAAAAAATAACTCAAAAAGGATAATTTCAAAGGTAAAAATAAAGAATAAAATTATAACTACAAAATGCAAAACCATAGATGCATAGTCAAACTAATGCAATACAACTTGCAGAGACTATAATAAGGTGGATTTATTACAATATCATTACTAAAAATTCATGAATTTGTAGAGAGAGTATAAATAATGGTGGTTAATGCATGGTTTTCTACAAAATCATGAGAGTTTTGGTGATATCATGATTTTTATAGCAAAATTGCAATTTTACAATCGATGATATTTCAAGATGGAGGAAAACATGTATGACATTAACAGTTAGCTTTAAAATAGAATAAGAGATAAAATTAAATATATATATAGGAATTTAAAGTCATTTATAAAGACCAAAATATGTGCATAGAAGATTATAAAGGTATTGATATCTGTTTAGACTAATTATAACTTAATCAAAACAATACCGATAAAATTATGAAAAATCGCTTAGATTAATACAAGATCACTACTTCAAGATCAACAATATTATAGTAGGAAGGAAAAAAGTGTTTTTGGTTTGAACATTTGATATAAATATGGGTTGCTCATTTGAATTCCTGTAGGCAAAATAATACTCAAACAAGACACAAAACTAATTAGGAGCTATTGTTGACAATTTTAGATTATATTTTTGATATTCAGAAAATATCACTACTATTCGAACAATACCATGAGCTTCATGGAAAAATTAGGACTAAAAATGTGTGGTTTTACTCAACATGAAAGGAGTATTAGGTTTTTAATATTGACAATTTTAAACCTCAGTATCCTAGTCTTGCAAGACAATAGGTTAGCCTGAATAGATGAAAGACCCAATATTTTAAGCCAAAACTGATTTAGGATGTTGAAGGTTTGTTTATCACAAAATAATGACTCTAATGACAAAACCTTGACTTTATGAACAATACCATGATTTATGAAGTCATAATTTTATGGAAGAGTGATAACCTAAAAAAAAGAGTCATTCAGTAGCGAGTAAAGTTTGGTGGTCAGCACAAAACCATAACTCCTGAGGATAATATTATGATTGTGTTTTAGCAGTTTTGTAAATCAAAATCATGATTCACTTGGGCATGATAATTTGAAAAAATTTAGCACTTATTCCTCAATTAGTCATCAATATAAGATACCAAAACACATATAATATGCAAATAGGTTAAATTAGAAGGGACTCTCCCATTGTGATTGCCAAAATGTTATTGTAATTTTGTGCACTTAGATTAAACTACCTAAATATGACAATGTAAACCCAAAATGCACAATAAACTCAATATAAGAGATTTTGGAATCAAATGAGACAAGATGAAGAAGATATTACCAATTCCTTGCTTTAAGTAGCCTCTTTCTAAGATCTTCAAGTGGATTTTTGATTGTAAATTGACATGGACTCAAAATTTTGACATTATAATAGCTTGATCAATGATTACGGATTCATGGAATTGACATGGATATTGTATGACTTTCTTAGATTATTTCAAGTTAGCTTAGAAATGGAGGAGTGGCTTGTATAAATAAGCCATGGAGGGAAAATTAATGGCTCACATTCAATATTGAGCCATGAAGATCAAGGATGTAAGTTTTTCCAAGGATTAAAATTTCATTAGAAGCCTCTAGAATAGATGCTTCTAGAGAGAAGATGCCACATTAGAGTAGGTTATAGAATAAGAGAATTATATAATCTCCTTAAGGATTAATTAGGATTAGTGATGGATTAGGATAGGGATTAGGGACTAGGGGTGTAGGGGAGCATGGGAGTAAGCTTAGTAGATGGGTAGGTGAAATGGAAATTTTAAATTCCTTAATAATGGATAAGTGGGATTAGGATAAGATTAAGAGATGATTAGGGGAATTAATAGATTGGTGGGGTTAATATAAGGTTGGTGAATGAAGAATAATGAAGGCAGTATTAATTAAATGATTAGAAAGGGGTGATATTAGGACAAACCTAGAGGGGATAAATGAAATAAGTGCAATTAGTATCGACTAATAATAATATTTGTGATGATAAAAGAAGTGAGAAAATTTAGGTGTATATAGTCAATTTTATTTATTTCATTTTTATTTATTTTGTTTTTATTTTTTATTTTTTGGCCTTTTTGTTTTTGGTTGTTGTATATTATTACATTTTTTTATACTTAAGTCTTGATTATCCATAACATGTAATTAGGTTGTGAATTATTATATTTAGTCTTAGACTTAGTTTATTTATTATATTTACATCTTGCATTTGATTATTCATATTTTATTCTTAGGTTTTTTATATTTACATTTAATTTAAATTTTCCATGCTTAGATTATATATTGCCATTTTAGTTATTCATAATATCAAAAGCTATAGTAAAAATGTGCACACATAGTCTATCATAACAATTCAATGGCAATACTTCTCCGATATGTCAAACTAGCCAAATTCCCAAATACATGCTTGAATTCATGAGTAATAATCATGAGTAACAATGATTTAGTATATGTTTATTGTTTCTAACAAGTTTTCACTTTCACATTCAAAAGGAATAAGAAACTAAAATAAATGGTTTAGGGTTAGATGTTACCTGGATGAGGTCTACACACCATTATCTAGAAGTTGAGAGAACTCCTCTTTGGTTGTGGAGGATGACACCTACAGAAGAAAGAGAATTGAACAAGAAAATTGTTAAATGGACGTAAGGTGGACTGCCAAGCGATATGCTTGGTCCCAAAAGTGCAAAGACTTCCTTAAGGGATGTCAGTCCACTTGTTGATAAAAAAGAATGTCAGATAAAGATAATAATGACAGACTAAGCAAAAGAAATAGAAATAATGCGTACCTATTGTTTGCTGTCGATCTGCCACAGTCACCGACACCAATTAGTCTGTCATCGTTGGTAGGTCAAGGTCACTGACGTCAATTAGTCTATCGACACCGATAGGGGAAATGGGCCTGGTGGTCGACATCGGTCAGGGGAATGGTCTTATACAGGGTCTAGATGAGTTTATGGTCTACATAATGGTCTAGAAGTGGTCTGGGTCTGTTTGGATGCTCTGTGCAGGGTTACAGGGCAGAGAGTATGGTCTGAAAAAGGGGGAAAGTAGAAGATAGAGGCAACAGGGAGATAAGGGTGAGAGAAAGCTTCTCAGAGAATAGGTTGGGTTGTGATCTGGTTGACAGTCTGGCTGATGATGTTAAGAAGAAGTATCAACTATAAAAATAATTACTAACATAGTCTAAATAATTGAAATGAAAACATAGAAGAAATACTTACCTGTGGCTTGCTGAAGAAAGAGTGTAGCACAATGGTTGCTGATGCTACTAGTGTAGAAAACCTGTAGCCTGTGATGCTTGTTGTGCCTGAGACAGAGAGGGAGAGAGGTTGGAAGATTGGAAGGTTGGCTGATTGTTCAAGATTGAAGGATTGAAAGATTGGTAGATTGGCAGATTGCTAGATCTTGCATTCGAGGTGCTGAACGTAGTTTTGAAGGCAACTGATGCTGGAAATACCGCCGATGTTAGCCGACTACTGACCAACGTCGGTAGCCAAAGAATAGGAAAAAGGGCTAAAAATAGCCTTTTGTCCATTCTTCTTTCTGTTGAGGTCAGCTGGTCATGGAAAAATGGTCGAAGGCAGGTTAAATGAGACGAGAGGATGAGTGGGAGAATGAAATGGGGTCTTAAGTCATTTAAGACTTGGCATGGGGTAGTGGAGGGCATCCAAGGAGAGGTATCCTAGGAGGGGTGAGGTGTCAAGGAGAGAGAGAGAGGGAATTATTAATTCAAAATAGATAATTATTTTAAATTAATAAGACATAGGTGGGTTAGGGATGGTTAGAAGTGGAAAGGGGACCAAGGGGGAGTCGACCAAGGGTTAGACATGATTTCAGTGTCTACATTTGCCCCTTTTTGTCTTGTTGGTTGTTCTAGATGAACTGCAAGACAAAAATAGGAGTTGGTTGCTCCAGGTATGGGATGAGGTTGTTTTCATCTTGTTGGTTATTCTAATGAACTGTAAGACAAAAATGAATGTAGGCTGCCTCGATTATGGGATGAGGTATTCCCCCTCAAATCAAGAGTCGAGTGAAAGAAACCTAAAATCAGGTGCTGATTTGGTAAAGAGATTGATGAATATGGTGAAGATGGGGTGTGAATTCTGTAAAAGTTGAGATTGTGCGCATACCACTTCATGAGATGGTCAAGTCAAATTATCACAAGTCAATGGTCGAGGAGTGCTAGAATCAAAATAACCAAGCCCCAACATTTAGTCGTCGCTGATTGGGTTATTCGATCCAAGCTGTAGCTCCAATGGTCATCATGTTCTAGGTATCTCGAGCTTAGAAAGTGCTTTTGGAAAACATGAAAAATGTCACAAGTAGTGGGGATCAACTTGCTCATGATCTTATACTTATGAGGGTCGAAAGATGGGTTACATATAATTTTGCTAACCATTTGTGAGGTAGCATGCATGCAAAAATAACCAAGGCAATGTTGTCTTGGAAGTGATCGTGGTTAGAGGAGATAGGCGTGATCTCCATGGTCATTGGTCGAGGTGAGGCTGAGATAGTTGGTCCATCAAATGGACGGACGAAGGAATGGTCGAGCTAACCTCAGAAGACCCCATGTCAATTAAGTGTTGCCTACATAGCCCCTATCATTTAGGGCCTCAAGCTGATGTAGTTCTCTCTAAAAGGGAGGAAGAGGGTTGGTTATGGACTAGTTTGGACGAGGTGAAGTCATGTTTAAAGGTAAAATGGTTTGTCCATCAGATAGATGAACAAACGGATGTGGTCGAGCTAACCCCAAAAGATGTCATGTCATTTGAGTGCTGCCTACATAGCCCCTATTGTTAGGGCCTTAGGCCAATGTAGTTCAGGCTAGGAGGCAAAATGGTTGATGATGGGTTTGGTCATGTGTTGAAATTATGAGGATAAGATGATGTTATAGCCTTTTCCATATTGTGTGATGGTGTATTCTACAACATTGGTGATGTGGTCTTTCATCCCTAGCAAGTTTCCATATTAGTGATGGATGTATGCTAAAAATGAATTGAGTCAATTTATGCTTCAACAAGTAATGGTTTATGCTTGACATAAATTGTGTGGTCGATAGTTTCCATGTGTATTGGTTTCCATAGAAACTATGTGAAATGGACTATGTCGTGTTGGTCGTCTAAAAATGTTTGGGTTGGTTTGGTTTGGCAAATGATTTGGTTGAATGTGACCAAAGGTATGGATAAGAAGTGAAAGGTGTGATGCTCTTTCATTGACAAAGACCCTAATGATAGCATAGGCAGGGGGTTTTAGAAACAAAATCCCTGTTCATGCATTACATTGTTGACCATTAGTTGTGTTAGAGAGGTAATCGAATCACTTTGACATTAAAATGAGCTCAAAATCCCTTGAGTAGGTGATGTGATATGGGTGAGGAGAGGGTAACCCTTTTTAGCAGGGATAACTTTGCCCCTTTTTATAGGAGACCCTGAGATGACTATAAGTCAAGTCCATGACCTTTTTTTTTTTTTTTGGTGCAGATTGATCAATGCAAGAAGTCTACATAGAGATGTCATGTTGCTTTGTGGTCATTTGTGAAGTTGATCGATGTGGGAAGCTTCTAAAAGAGTGTTGTTTATAGCAAGATTTAGTCATAGCCATCCTTCAAGGGAGTGGTCTATATTTTTGCTTTTTATATGTAAGGGCTTTGAATAGTTGTCCTTCGAGGGAGCAGTCTATTAGCTACAATAATGATTGTACAACTGTCCTTTGAGGGAGCAGTCTACCTTTAGAGTTTGTGACCTTTTGATATTTTGACATCAATATTTATTTTTGATAGAATTGTGAGTCATGGACAAGACTATAGAAGTCTAAGAGCTCCCTTTTATTAAGACAAAGCATTCATACTTTATAAAAGGGTTACATAGGGTTTGTTTAGGAGAATAGGGTTGAAAGGAATGAGGATTAAGGGGATGGGGATTTCTCAAGAGATGAGCTCAAGTTAAATGTCAAGCGAATGAGTACTTGACTAACAGTAGAATGGTCGCAGATGCAAGGCATTAAGGGGCTCAAGTTTTGGTCAGCCTTCGAGAGAAGATAGACGATAAGTCCCTGATCCATACCTGTGCGTGATGATGTAAGGTTTGAGCCAATATTGAGCAAACTTGTCTTTGTTTACTTCTTTCCATATTTGTCATGAGTTGGTTGATGTTGGACATGAAATTGGTTGATATGTTGTTGGATTGTTTGGTTGGATGATGTTTGGTCGATGCTTGGTCAATGGTCAGTTGAATGTTTGGTTGAGGTTGGACATGAAGTTGGTTGATATGTTGTTGGCATGAAGTTGGTTGATATTTGGTCAATGTTTGGTTGGTGTTTAGTCGAGGTCATGATTAAAAGGTTGGCTGATGTTTGGTCGATGTTTAGTCGATGTTTGGACAAATGTTTAGTTGATGTTTGGTCGAGGTCAGGTTGATGTTTGGTTGGTAGATGTTTGATGTTTGGTTGAGGCTTAGTTGATGTCTAGTCGATGTGTGATTGATGTTTGGTTGAGGTCATGGTTGGGGTCATGATTAAAAGGTTTGTTGATGTGTGGTTGAGGTTGATAATCAAGATAAAGTCAAATTCCTCCAGTTGCTAGGGAGAATGTTTGACAAATTTAGTTTGAGAGGGCTAGATCTTGATCTGCCAGGTTGGAGGCAAGAATCTCAAAATCATAGATGGTGATAGAGGAAATGGTTGGTAATGATTTGATTAAAGGGCCAGTGGTTGGGGGTCATCAAGCTGGACCTCCATCAATTGTAAGGTTTGGATCAAAGTTTGATGATGCTGTGGAGAGTTTTGTATGAGATCATACAAAGACATCTTCACAGGGGTCGTGTGGTGAGGTTGTTTCATCATGGAGTTAGGGATTGTCTTTGAGGATGCTAGTTGAGATGTGCCCAAGATAGTAATATTGGGTTTTGGTTGTGGTGAAGGCTTGGTAGATGGGGATGTCCAAGGGATAGAAACATGTCTTTTCCCTTTATACTTTTGGGTTGGTGGGCTAGTGGTCAAGTTGATTGTGTTGATTTTGAATAATGGGGTTAAAGGTGGTGGAGGGACCATAGTCTGGTGATGGGATCCAGATTTAGGTGGTGATGTTTGTGAGGCATGTGATGGTGTCAAATATTTGGCAAAGGGGTAGTCAAGAGGATCCTTGATGAGAAGGGTATCCTTTTTTTGGTGTTGATGAATGACAACTTTAAGAGCGCAACAACGCTGAGTGTCATGTCTCGGTGTGTGATGATAGTGACAAAATTTAGTGTTATCAAACCAAGATGGTCTTGATCTGAGAGTTGATGAGTGTGAAGGTGAGGAGGTATGGGAAGCATGGGATGATGTTGAAGGTTTGTTGACAATATGGTCAAGGAAAGGGGTGTCTTTTTCCAAGCATTAGCAAATCACAACCTTGAGGGCACAACAATGCTCAGTGTCATGTCTCAGTGTGTGATGACATGCACAAACTTTAGTGTCATTGAACCAAGGGGGTTTTGGTTCGAGAGATTGGTATGGTTTAAAAGGTGGAAGACTGATGCGAGAAGACTACAACAATTGTTGTAACAGCAAGGCATAAGAACCCGCCAATGGGTCTGCGTGTTTTGTTGCAGTAGGGGTTGATGACTTTTGTTTTGGAGGTGTAGAAGGCATTGGTCATTTTGGAGGAAATATATGTTTAATGGGTAAAGGGTATATGGAAGCAATTTGCCTCTATGAGGTGTTGGAGTAGGAAGCACTCCTATTAAGGTGGATGGATGTGGGCCCAAAATAGAGGGTAATGATGAAGGTGGGGGAGGAATTCTCTGGTGTGGTTTAGTGGCCTTCTTTGGTTTGGTTTGAGGGCTACTATTGTGTGAGGCAAGATTAGATATGGGGTGAACAACAAGAGATTTAATCTCTTTTGGCATGGTGGATGCCTGCGTGGGTTTGGGTTCAGCTGTGGATGGAGGTGAGTGAGATGTAGCGATCTCAGGCAAAAGGTAAGAGAAAATTGTCATTGGGTCTTCCTCGATCGAAGTGGGTGAAGAGATAGGTTCTTCTCTTGGTGGAGAAGAAATTGGAGAATGTGGCTCCTCAAGAGGGCAGAGGGTAAGGATGATCGTGCCTTCTACTTGTGGTTGAGGAGTAGGCAAGGTAGGGTCCTCCATTGGTAGTAGGGAGGATGGAGGTGGGGCTAATGGCATTGGTATGGTCAAAGCATCCTCCAATATAAGAGAGGTTGATGGAGAACTAATAGTAGAAGAAAGCTCTTCTACCTGTGATGGATGAATAGGAGAAGAAAGCTCTTCTACCTATGGAGGAGGTTGGTCAGGGACAATAGGCAAGACCGTGTTGACCGTGCGTATATCATGCTCTTGGGAGCTATCGGCCATGGTCTAGACATTGTTTTGATTAGGAGGATGGTTAGGAAAAGGTTGTTTGAAGATATCCATGTTTTGGTTGGGTGACACGTTCGGGTTATCCAAGACAAGATCACCCTTATCTATCATGTCTTGGAAAATGTTCTTGAAGGTTCGACAGTTGTTGATGTCATGGCCTTAGACACGATGATAGTGACAAAAGTCATTTTCCCTGTACCATGTAGGGATAGCTTTTGAGGAGTCAAATTGAAGTGGTTAGATTAGAGGGAGATTAAGGACCCCCTGCTTGATGAGTTTTTCCAAAATAGAAGCGTATGATTCTCCTATAGGAGTATACTGACACTGTATGTACCGTTGTTGGAATTGTTTTGTGATGCTTTGAGATGTTGAAGGTTGAGATTGGTTGGTTGTTGTCAAGGATGGTGATCTAATGACCATAGTGTTGGCCACTCCTTTGGACTTGGAGTGGGAAGAAAAAGGTCTGGAAGAAGAAGGGTCATCAGCTTTTGTGTTGGTATTACACAATTTGACCCTATTTTCTTCAATAGTGCAGAGTTCAAGTTTTTAGGCCATGGTGAAAGCTTCGTCAAAAGTGTGGAATGTTTGAACCCACAAGGTGGATGAGATGTGCATGGCACATGCTCAAGAGAAGAGCTCAATGAGCTCAAGTTGAGGTAAGGGGAAGGAGAGTTGATTGATTAATCCTCTCTAGTGGGTGATGAAATTGGCTATGGATTCATCGTCAAACTGCCTGATTGAGTAGAGGTCTGTAATGGAGACCTTTTTGGTGATATTGATTGAAAAATGGTCAAGGAAAAGTTGGGCTAGTTGGGTGAATGAAAAGAGAGAGTGACTGGTAAGAGAGCTCTACCAATCAAGGGCAGGGCCAAAAAGTGACATGGGGAATGTGCGTAGCAATAACACATCATCATGGGCTATGAGATAACAAGCATGTTTGAATACTCATAGATGCTACTGTGGGTCTTCCTTACTTTGGAAGCAAGTAAACTTAGGAAGC
Organism: Torreya grandis; assembly: GCA_037957365.1. NCBI lineage: Eukaryota > Viridiplantae > Streptophyta > Pinopsida > Cupressales > Taxaceae > Torreya > Torreya grandis. The sequence goes on from JARHVA010004611.1 coordinate 250,618, forward strand.
TCCCACTGACTGGGATACGGCCAGATTGGGACAGAGGGATGGATGGGTTCGTTACAAATTTGGTCATATGAAAGGATATTGCTTGAACCAAAAATGGAAGCCTCAAGACTAGACATCTTGTCCATTAGCATCTTGATGAGATCGGCTAACGGATTGGTAGATGGGGTGCCCCCTAGGTTGTAAGGCACTTGGAAGGTGTATGACGTAGTCAGTTGTGCTTGTATAGGTACAACATATTGATAACTAGATGTGGAAGCCAAGGGTGGTTGTGACATGGAGTTAGAGGGCACAAATTGAATAGGGACTGGCAAAGGTGGTTGAGGTGTGGTAGCACTAGTTGAAGGGTAGGTAGTTACTCTTGTGTTGATAGGGGCAAGAGTAGGTGGGATGGAGACAACTAGATTTTGGAAAGGGGTAAAATTTTGTTGAATAGTCTGTGATAGATGGGGGGTTGAAACCCCAATGGAAGTGGGCCCAGAGATAGAAGGAGAGGCCACACTTTGAAGATAGGACATGGTCGGGTTGATGGTCGAAGCAAAGGCCAGAGTGGTCATGGGTTGTGTAGTAGATGCCATCGATATCATTGCTGCTTCAGCTAAGGAGGTTGACATCCCATAAATTGGGTTGCCTGAAGAGTCTCACATTTGGCTTCTCATGAGATAATGTTGAAGGGCCTTGACATTGAGGTCAAGGAACCTTTCAAAGTCTTGATCCCCTTTGGGAACAATAGATGGTCGCATCGGGGTTGGTTGGGTAGGAGTTCATTCAGTCTCTGAATGATACTCCATTAAAGGACTAGTCATGGAAGGCGAAGGCAAAAGCGGTTGTTGCCTCACGTGGTCAACAAAAGTCTTGGTTTGACTGCATGTCAAATTATTCAAGGCAAAAGGTTCAGGTTTTAGAAATTGTGTTTTCAGTCTCAAAAAACTAGAATGGGTGTTAAACAACAAGAAAGTCAAGATTTAAGATTGCTATTTTGGGAAGAAAGTTTAGACAGTGACTGACGTCGATAGAAAAACTGATGCCAATGAAAAAGGTTGCCGATGTCAATCAGATAATCGATTCCAGCGAAGAAAGGTGTCGACATCAATGGAAAAACTGATGTTAGTTACTGTGTTTTCTAGAAACTTAGAAAATTTGAAAGTTTTTGGAGAAAAAGAAGAAAACGTCGTCACTAGCTCAAAAAACTAGATGGGAACAGAAAAACAAATGGAGATAGGCAGACCCTAAGCGTTAAATCCTAAGAATCAACTTTTAGAATCATGTTGGCTTATGCCTTAGAGTGTGTTTGGGAAGTTGGCTTGTAGAACGAGTCCTAGAAGAGGTAGTCTGAAGTTGGTTTTGGGTTAGTTTCGGTGCTCAAGAGTCTGTATTAGGTTTTGTACATGGCCTGGTGCTAAGGAGCAAGCTCCCCTCACTTCACAAGACCAATGATAAGCTAGTCTCGCTTAGCCAGTATATACTTCCCCTAGAGATTGTCCTCTGCTAGAGAATAGAGTGGGCTTTCCCCTTGGTAGTGAAGTCCAAGTGGGATTACCAGGATCGGTAAGGTATCTACTAGGTGATGAAATCCTAGTCAGACCTTGTCTCAGGTAAGTTAAGATGTTTGATTTTGTGCAAGTGGTTCAGATGTGTAACATAAGTGGCCTACACTTTATTCATGATGCAGTTTTAATTACTAGATGTGTGGACTAAATATGCATTTAGGAAGAAATGAGATGCAATAGATTTTAAGCCCAAATTGAAATGTGTGTTCGGATGCAGACAAGTAGAGAAAAGGTTGAAGAGTATGAGTTGACTAGTCTAAGATGCAAGAAAGAAAGAAGAAGGATTCTTTTTAACTTTGCTAATGGTGTCTTTTGGAAGAGAAAGAATAAAGAGAGATGCAAGGAGAGACCTAATGCACCTATATGAAAAGTATGCTTAGAAGAAAAAAGTATGAACCCAAGGAGAATTCCTAGTGTCTTATCGAGCATGCCAGAATGTTTCTAACAAGTTTTCGCTTTCACATTCAAAAGGAATAAGAAACTAAAATAAATGGTCTAGGGTTAGATGTTACCCAGATGAGGTCTGTGCACTGTTATCCAGATGTTGAGAGAACTCCTCTTTGGTTGTGGAGGATGACACCTGCAGAAGAAAGAGACTTGAACAAGAAAATTGTTAAATGGACGTAAGGTAGACTGCCAAGCGATATGCTTGGTCCTAGAAGTGCAAAGACTTCCTTAAGGGATGTCAGTCCACTTGTTGATAAAAAAGAATGTCAAATAAAGATAATAATGATAGACTAAGTAAAAGAAATAGAAATAATGCATACCTGCTATCTGCTGTCAGTCTACCACAGTCACCGATGCTGGTTAGTCTACCATCATCGGTAGGTCAAGGTCACCGACATCAGTTAGTCTGCTGATGCCGATAGGGGAAATGGGCTTGGTGGTCAGTGTCAGTTGGGGCAATGGTCTTAGACAGGGTCTGGATGAGTTTATGGTCTATTTATGGTCTGTAAAATGGTCTGGAAGGGGTCTGGGTCTGTTTGGATGCTTTGCATAGGGCTACAGGGCAGAGAGTATGGTCTAAAAAAGGCGGCAGGTAGAAGACAGAGGCAACAGGGAGATAAGGGTGAGAGAAGGCTCCTGAAGAATAGGTTGGGTTGTGTTCTGGTTGACAGTGTGGCTGATGATGTTAAGAAGAAGCAGCAACTAGAAAACTAATTACTAACATAGTCTAAATAATTGAAATGAAAACACAGAAGAAATACTTACCTGTGGCTTGCTGAAGAAAGAGTGTAGCACAATGGTTGCTGATGCTACTGGTGTAGAAAACCTGTAGCCTGTGATGCTTATTGTGCCTGAGACAGAGAGGGAGAGAGGTTGGAAGATTGGAAGGTTCTCTGATTGTTCAAGATTGAAGGATTGAAAGATTGGTAGATTGGCAGATTGGCAGATCCTGCATTCGAGGTGCTAAACGTAGTTTTGAAGGCAACTGATGCTGGAAATACCATCGATGTTAGCCGACTACTGATCGACGTCAGTAGCCAAAGAATAGGAAAAAGGGCTAAAAATAGCCTTTTGTCCATTCTTCTTTCTGTTGAGGTCAGCTGGTCATGGAAAAATTGTCGAAGGCAGGTTAAATGAGACGAGAGGATGAGTGGGAGAATGAAATGGGGTCTTAAGTCATTTAAGACTTGGCATGGGGTAGTGGAGGGCATCCAAGGAGAGGTATCCTAGGAGGGGTGAGGTGTCAAGGAGAGAGAGAGAGGGAATTATTAATTCAAAATAGATAATTATTTTAAATTAATAAGACATAGGTGGGTTAGGGATGGTTAGAAGTGGAAAGGGGACCAAGGGGGAGTCGACCAAGGGTTAGACACGATTTTGGTGTCTACATTTATATAGAAATTTATTTCTGAATAAGCATACATATGAGTCATGAAACATAGTCATATGATAAATAATATAGCATCTCATAAATATGGCATAAGAAATGAATAAATAGAGCATACATGAGCATAAACATTAACAGTGTTAAACATACATAATTCTAATCAATGTTAAACATGAGATTATATATATATATATATATATATATATCATAATGGTGTCTTAAAATTAAATTAGTATGATGTATAATGAGAACAATGTCATATGTCAAAATGATAAGGTCTCTATGATCAACTTAGGATCTATGTGTCCATGGGACCTATAGTTGGAGGCCCTAGTGTCCCTGATGGACCTAGTGGTGGTGGTCACAGTTGATGAATAGACTGCCCCGAGGCACTTGTAACATGATTCCAAGTCTAAAACTAACCAGATCATCTCAATATCCTCTATGCATCTTAGATCTCAAATGTAATAATTTTTTGATCTTCAACACAATAGAATTTCAGGGTCTCTTATAATATGATGCTTCATCTTTTGCCGAAAGGCACTCCCCAACCATCTCTGAGAACCCTACATATGTAACATCTCCATAAGTTATATCTCACTCCTACCTGAGCCTATCCATAATGGTCATTTCTTGATCTCACTCACTAATGGATTGATCTCTCTTTGTTATGAGCTATCCCTAAAACAAAACTAGCCTATATATTTAGGCCTTTAGTTAGAATATATTCTTACCAAAGTAGGGTCATATCATCATCTCACATATCTAAGGTGATTTTTTAATTATTCACCTATTATTTTAAGCCTATAATCTCTCACACCTATGAAATGATCTCTTATTATAGCATGTGAGTATCTCTATCTATCATAGTCATGTTAGAAGGCCTTACTTGGCCTAGATGCACCTATGTGCCTAAAGGCCCTACCTAGCCTATGATAACTTGTGCCACTATAACACCATGTCCATTTACATCATCATCATCTCCATCTCCATATCCATATCCCCACCTATCTCTTCTATCAAATCCTTCATCATCATCATCATCATCATCATGCCTAGCCTCACCACCACTATCCTGCCAAGTGCTACCACTCCTTCTAAAGGTCTTAGCCTCCATATAATAAACGCCCATGGTAAATTATCCCCTGATTGAAACTAGAATTATTAGCCTTAGAGGTCACACCCATACCCACTAATTTATATAATATGGATTGACCCCTATATCTATAGCTCTTCCTATGTAAACCTAGGTAATCTATGGTACTCTAATGTAGCTAGTTGTGGTCTCATTCCTCAAGATCATAGGAGTATCTATATGATCTTATGTGTAACATGGTTAAACCATATTATCCCCTTAGGTATATCTTGCATGTATCCAAACTGCCTAAGTACCCAATCAGGGTGATAATATTCTATGATGTGGGACTGCCTCCTAGTTAAAAAACATTTGGTACTCATAAAATGCATGTACCATCCATGTATAAACCATTGAAACTAATATGTGAGGTAGGAAATCAAAATGAATAATGATGGTTTTAGGTTGTCTAACATCAAATGATAGAATGGGATTCCCCCTATAATTGAACCTTTTAATTCTTTTCTAGAGACCAACCATATACTGATAAATCCTATGGATCTTGTAATTTATGCATCTTGAATATTCAAAAAATTGAGATATGATCCTATCCCAATATAATATTAAGATTTAAATCCTTGATGTTACATCCACTTTAGTATGCTATCAAGTGTAGATCTCTATATGATTATGCTAAGACAATTGGCCCCTAGGCAAAATGTGTAGAATGCTCCAGCATGCTCCTCATGATGTCACCCAAGCCCATATATAAATATTGACCACTCTTTTCAAGAATAAATATGTCACTGGCAATGTCCATAATGACAAAAACCTCCTGATCAATGAGAGCCAGTGGTGATGGTTACCTAACAGGTAAATCATCGAGCTAAATATCTATATGGGTCTTAGTGAGTTCAATATTGACCTTCCCCTAAAACATGGAGATACACTAATATTCTTGTTTTATCCTAAAATTTCACCCTTTTATTTCAAATAGACCTTCTCAATTTTAGGACAACATGGAACTATCTCCCTTCATAGATAAGCCACTACAAGAGATAGATATCTAGGTTTGAAAGGCCTAACTCCCTTGATTTATCTCTTAGGTTCACACTACACTAATATAATCACTATTGGGGGAGAAAACGGAAGAAGGAGACACAAAATAAACAAATTATAATGATTTGATATACCAAGGCATTTCCACACAACACACTTGCATCTACACTTAAGAAAGAAGACTACTCAAACTGAATTCAACCATATATACTTTTAGCATAAATATTTCTCCAGGAGGTAGATTGTTATGCCTATATAAATTAGGGTTGAAATAAGGTCTGATCTAATACACTACTAATCCCTCTCAAAATTCAAGACATACTTAACAAATAATACACTTTATGAAACCTATTATAAGATATCTCATTCACACAAACATGCAAGAGTAAACATGGATGGAAAGAGAGTGTTTTCATCACTTATCACTTAAAAAATTAAATTAAGAGATTATATATAATGAATCAAATTAAAAAACTTTATTTAGAGGAAAATGAGGTGTCAAAACTAGAAATTATTTGCCATACCAATTGCAGATCCATTACAAAGCAAAAAAGGCTTGAATTTATAGAAGACATGAGAAGAGAGAGAAGTGAAGATCAAAGGTCACAAGATTAGGTGTAAAACTTCAAAAAATATTTAAAATTCCATATAATTAAGTGGAAAATAAGTCAAGAAGTTTTTATAAACATGTGTCAATCTCAAATAGAGCACCTTCCTCAAGTTGGCATACACCTTTCATTGCCTTACTTTGAAACTACCTTCATGATGGTGAGGAGTGCATTTGAGTGTCTAAAAATACCATAGGGATCATTAACACATATTATATGACATTAAAAGGTATATAATAGGTAATTTAATGTCATCTATGCCTCCCTAATTGATGCATTCATCCTTTAAATGGGACATTCACTACATATAGTCATTCATCACTAGTCTCCTAGGTCTGTCCTCACACTTGTCATCCAAATGGTTTCTAGTTAATCATGGAGATGCATTATAGGGGTTGAAGGATAATTTTTTAAAACCTCATTGTCCTCTTTTACATCATGTAGACCTCATAATTTTCTAAGTCACCTCTCTCACTATCTGTTATCCTCACTATGATATATTATGACTTTCTACCATGAATGGTCTTACATAGATGTTTTCATACTTCACTATGGTAATAATTGGGTTTTAGAATATGAAAAAATTCCTTAAATACCTCCCTCTATGGTTGTTACTTATTTATTCTCCTCTGTATTTGTCAAACATATTAAATCCTACATGAAACATAATATTAGACTAGTTCGTATAAATGACAATACAACCAAAGTGTATGTCATGGACTCTAGGAGAGTTACAAAAATTTCTAAGGCACTTTCATGGTTTATTTACCCCTCCTAAATGAATTAATCTCCATATTTTATCCATCATTTCCTAATTAGGGTTTTAAGAGGGTTTTAGGAGATTTGGACAATTAATGATTATCCATAAAATCTTGGCATCCAATCTTAGAAACAATTTTTAAAATTTGGTGTATGGAACCTCCTTCAACTCTCCCTAAGTTCTTTAGGTCTCATGTACAAGTTACATATTGATATGAATAGTTCAACATGGCCTCTTAAGCTCTCTCATGTATTTTAGATAGGTTTTATATGGTTTTGAGGATGCTTATCTAAAAATTAATGATGTTGTGGACTCTCCACTCTCCTTGAAGATCATCAACTAGTTTTAAAAAGTCACATAGTGCTATAATTGAGATTGGAAGCTATTAGAGTTCATTCTTAATTTAGGCTTACTAGGTTTAGACCACATACTTGTGTGTATGACCACTTGTACGTGCTTCCCATGATTATAGGTGACCTTAAAATAAAATTCACATCAAAATAAACCTCCCACATCATATCACAATGTTATAATACTCCTAGTCACATTTTCTTACAATTCATGTACTATGCTTAGAAATTTTCCTTGACTAGGAGTGCCCTCTATCTAAGACAAAATAGAGGGCATCTCCCCTATTAACAAGGATAAAATAGAACTATGGGAGGATAGACTAAGTCTTGAATATGTCCTGTACAAACACTCATAGTTATATCACCCTTCTACATATCCATCAAACTTTTAAATCCCTCAAGACTAGCTCATAGAATTGAATATCTATAGGGTCTAACACCTCAGGCTGAGTGACAAGTCAAAGTTTGTCCTTACTATGTCCTTGCATCATGAATAAAATATTAAGTTTATGTTAATAATTTTAAGGTAGTCTCAATCATGTTCAACATCCTACATCTTTTCTAACCTTCTCAACTCATATCTCTCCTTTGATATACTTGATATATAGACTATGTTGAGTGTAGGTACTCACTTAGGAAAATGAGATTCATGTAGGTGTATTTGAACATTAGCATTATGTTTTCTTCCCTAAGGTCCTCATTAGTTCATAAATACCATTCCATTATTATTTTAATTCATTCATACTTTATAGATATGCTCACATTCAAACTATCTGTCTTTTTGAGTCCTGCATATGGGATACATGTTCATTTTAGTATTAAAAGCATTATAGATACTAAACATTTTCAATGAAAATTTTCCTATGTTGGAAATTAATAAAATATCATTTTTTATGGCATAAAAAATTATTTTTATTTTTAGGAGTTATATCCCCACCTACGAAGCAAGACTAAAGTGATTGGACCTGCACAGGCTTCATAGACACTTACCAAAAGATGGATCATTGTGTGATCAAAACCTTATTAAGAGAATTTAAGGTAACATATCTCTCTAAAAAAATTTATAAATCTAGGGATAAGGTTCTAGGTCTACTTTTATGTAATGGCCTCACCCTTATCATAATAGTCTTCTCCATCCTCTCAGATCTCAATGAAGGTTTCAAGTGATTTCAAAACTCTTTCATCTCAACAATCTCTCCTCATATGTATTGAACTCAGGCCACTATAGACTACTTATAGGTGTTACTATGTCATATATCACTATATTCTAAGTTAAATTGGTTCTCACAACTAATTTTTAATATCTTTGAATAAATTATTCCTATTCTTTCACTTTGGGATACCTCTCAAGACCTCAAAACCTTCATGTATCATCAACATGACTGACTAAGCACTTAGCTTCACTTGACTGTACGTGATATTTATAAAGGAGTCTAATTTTGCTTGTGTTAGGCCCATTAACTTCATAAATGATAAAATTTTAAAATAAAAATTGATCACCATGCTATAAGAGATTGGAAACAACATATCACCTTTCATTATCCTTGTTCTTAAGACCAAAACAGGGAGATAAACCTCTACACCTGATGGAACATTTTTTTAGATTAAGTGGAGTCTTCTTAATTGAAAAATGAGATATTTATGCATATCTAATTATCTTCAAACTTTAAAACCATGATATAATCATAATGAACAGGATAATACATATCTCACAAACCACATACAACTCTTGAAATCATCATACAGTAAATAGATAAGAAAACTAGAGGTCATGTGGATGAACATGCAAAATTGAGTCATCAACATTCTTAAGGATGAGTTATGGAGAATAGTATATCAAACTAGGAACTATCAACATGAAAGTAGGCTAATCAAGTCTAATATCACTCTAAAAATTCATTCATCTCAACACTCATTGTACTATCCATACCAATATTAGACCAATTGATCTGTATGACCTTGTCAAGGAGAGCAATGAAGAAAACGAACTAGTTTTTGCCATATTTGAACCTTTCATGACTTATTAAGCATGGAAAGAATGAGGGAACTTTAAGGGACACTCCTAATCATTCACATGTTCTAAGTACACTTTTCTTTTCTATACAACTATCCTTAACTACTTGTTTTGTAGTCATCTCCTTATATGGATGCTAAACCTACATTATATCAGTTATAAAATTGACTTCTAACACTCAACTAACATCTTGGACATTATAAAACACTTTGATACTTGTCCTGTCATGGAAGATATGTACAAGTTAATTAGAAAGGCCAAAAAGGTGACATAAGGGAATGTTAAGACCATGACACAAAAAAACAAGGTGTAAAACATATTAAATGACCTTAAACATGACCATGTGACCATTTTATGACCTATAAATACCCTATACGAAGCTTAATATATAATGGTTGATGTAATTTATCCTAGGGTCAAATTTGGTCACTATTTTGGTAATTTGCTAAGGGTTGCAAGCCTAATATGCCAAAGACTAGTTTCCTTATCCTATCCTTTGGGATATGGGCTCACCTATACTTTTTTCTTGACACTAACAAAGATTTGAAAGGACACCAAACACAAAAAGGAAACAAGCAACAAGACAAGAATAAAACTCACACTTTTGTTCTCATGAACACTTAGAGAAAACACAAATCAACTAAAATCAAACACACCTATTCTAATATGCACAATACCTCAAGACACTTGAGGTGAAGAACCTTATTCATTAATTCAACCAAGGTCAAATACAATGATTTTTTCACCACTATTGTTTCAAGAAAATAGATCATCATATAGTGTATATTTGTCAACAAAAACTTTCTTATGGATATAGTTAAGTGACTTACTATGATTAGGTCTCTTGATTATTGCATGTTTGTCAATTAGAGTAATCAAGAACAATCCATCTAGCTCACTATAGTACTTCTTTGAGGTTAAATATTTCTTAGACATTGGCATGCTTACTTGAAAGTCTTCAACCTGATCATTAGAGATCACCACAACATTCTCATCCTCATGTAAATTTGAAATAATGTATATCTATTATTAGAAGTCCTCAATATCTTGTTTAGATCTACCAAGTACTTTTTTGTTTACCATAATTGTTTCTTGTTTAGTTGAGGTCTTAAACTCTTACTTATGCTAATCAAACACATATTAGATTGATAATATTCCTTCTTTCTTGACTAAGATCTCAAGCTCTTCCTTGTAATTATTGGAAACATGATTGACTTCAGTGGTTCTATACTCCTTTTGAAAAAATTAAAGTCTTATAATCTCCTCAAATTCCTAAATAATGTCATTGAATTGCTACCACATATCATGCACCTCTTCTTAGTGTTTAGGTTCAAGGGTGTTCTCTTCTTTTGCAATTAGAATAGACTACTCATTAGGACTATCATATATTGACAAAGCTGGGATATTCATATCACCATCTACATGTACAAGGTAGTTTCCCAATATAAATTTCTCTAGGATGTTATCATGATCTACTTGAAGGACTCCATAAATATCCTCATGAATAAGGTAAGTTCCAAGACTAGTTTCTTTAAATCTACCTTGCTTAGCTCCCAATTCATCAAGATACAAATTAGATATGCCATCAAGGAGAATTATATTTTATTAATCATTAGGGTGGTCATCTTATTCAATCACATTTTAATTCATGTTAGAAGTGTAATATAGATAGGATTCAACATGAAAACTAGAAAGATGATTTGACTTAATAATCACTTTTATACCATATTTAGTCCTAAAACCCATGTAGGACCAGTCTGAAGTCAAATAAATTTCAATTTTAGTACTAACCTCTCCATATAAACAAAGTGAAAAATGAGGAGGCACATATACCACTATAACATCCTAAGAAATGGTGAAGGTAGCAAAAACATGGAGAATGATTCAAAAACCTCTAATTATACCAATGGCCTTGGTAGCTGATCCCTCTAATTATAACACTACTTTGGCATCGGGTTCACACTTTATGTTTAATTTATCACCTACTAACTTGGGTATGACATAAGAACTAGATCCACTATCAATGAGATAATTATGCACTAAGGAATCTCCAATAATGATTTATAAATAGAATGTAGGAGGTTTGTCTACCTTTTCAAATTTGCTTGATTGTCCTTCACTTGCCTTCATGGTGTCTATTAAGGCTGCCTCTCTTTGGCTAGGCTATTTAGATATAGAACTAAGTTTAAACAACTCCTATTTAATTAGGTTTTCGTGTATGGGTATTACTAATTTATCTCACATTGACACATTCACTTGAGACCTCTTCATTTTATCCATAATGTTAGTGAAAAGACCACTAACTTTTGCTTTTCCACTAGTAGAAATCATACTATTTTCACTTTGATAATTTTAAGGTATGAAATCACTTCTAACATTTTGATCTCTTTGACTTACTTGTGAAATTGGAATGACATCAAACATACTTGGTAGTTTACTTGTTTGAACATTCTTGGGAGAACCATTAATATCACCTTACACTTCTTCAACAACCTTCCTTTTACTCCTTGTGTTTTTTATTATAAAACTTATATCCATACTTGACATACATTGCTAATTTACTTCACATGAGTTATCTTGCTACTGATATTCCAATATAGACCCAATTTGAGCACCCTTTCCATTTGACACTTCATCTTGAGTCATAGATAGCATAGTCCCCAAATGTGTCATAAAAACTTGATTCAATGACTCATTAACATAGGGAGATGGATCATAAGGTTGATCTAAGGAAGGTTGACTATTATACACTTAAGAAAGAATATTTTGAGTAGGCACTCGTGTCCTTCAGGTAAAAGGATCATTGGGATTATAGCCACCATATGGATTTGGATCATAAGGTTGATCCAAGGAAGGTTGAATATTATACACTTAGGAAATAATATTTTAAGTAGGTACTAGTGTCCTTGAGGTACAAGGAGCATTGGGATTGTAACCACCATATGCCTTAAATTGGACCAACTATCCTTGACCTTGGGAATGAACTTAGAAAGAAGGTCTATTATATTTATAGTTGGGGTGGGGTTGATTAAGATAATAGTGACTTTAAAAGGGTTTAACATTTTTTTGTTGAATGATCTTATTTAGACATAGGATGTCTTATTTCATGGCTCTCATTATTTCTTATCTAATTAGGTTTGTTTAGTTGACTAGGGGTGATAGAAGTTTTATAGGTGAAAGAATGGGAGAAATATTAGGTGTAAGAGTTTAAAAGTTACTAAATAAAGGCATGGGAGGTCTTTGATCAATATTCCCTACATGAATCAAACAATTTTATGCCATGAAGGCCACCTCATAGGCATTAGGTAGATTGTCACCTCTCATAGATTGTATCATCATTGAAATGTCACTATCAAATGCTTTAAGGTAATAAAAGAAATCATGGTGATTTTTTGGTCTTACCAAGATTGGGATTATTTCCCATGTCTTCTAGAATATTGTATTGAAGTCTTGAATGACTTATTAAGGTGATCTCCTAATGGTGGTCAGTTGTTTTGTTAGTGACAAGTAGTCACTCTTATCTTCAAATATTCTTATTAATACATCTACCAACTCAGCCCAAGTTATGATTGATCCAAGTTCCAATGTTCCATGCTAGTCAAGAGATTTTTATTTGAAAGAGATAACCAACAACCTGATTGCAATGTTCTCCTCTATGATGTGATGGATATTACAGATCTTAACAATATTCCTTATATACTCTATGGGCATGATGAAAGACTCATTGGTGTATGATGGAATACTTTTGAGGGAAAATATGGGGATATAGTCATAGTAATCAAAATTTAGAGGGATATAGCCATTGAAGGCAACAAAATGATAGTTTTATGCCATGGGTTCCTTAGGAATTTTCAATAATGGGAGAATCAAGAACTTTCTTATGGGATTATGATCAAGATATTACCTCTTTAGATAGGGATGAATGTTTTCAAATCTACTTACCTTATAGTAATAAGGAATAAGTTCTTAAAAATAAAAAGGTATGAATTTGGTGAGAGACTTTGAGTTTACCTTAGGTATGAAAGAGTTCACTAGTTTGTAACCAAGATTGAAACTTTGGAGTCACCAAATACTGTAAGAAGTGGACTACTACACCTCTTTTTTGTCAAATCTAGCATTTAACTTAAACAAACTTCATGGAATTCATGTCCCACTAGACATGCCAAAACTTTTGTATCTTAAAATTTCCATAGAGAATTGAAGTAGACCTTTTCAATTTTAGGACAACATAGAACTATCTCCCTTCATAGACAAGCCACTACAAGAGATATATCTATAGGTTTTAAAGGCCTACCTCCCTTTATTTGTCTCTAGGTTCACAATATACTAAGATAATCACTATTACAGGAGAAAAATGAATAAGGAAACACAAAATAAACCTATGTTAATGAGGGGATACACCAAGGCAACTCTACACAACACACTTGCATCTACACTTAAGGAGGAAGATGATTCAAATTGAATTAAACCCTATGTCCTTCTAGCATAATTATTTCTCATAGAGGTAGATTCTATGCCTATCTATATATGGTTGAAAATAAGGTTTGATATAAGAAAATATAATCCCTCTCAAACTTAAAAACACACTTAAAAATTAATTCACTTCATGAAACCTGTTATAAGAGATCTCATTCACGCAAACATGCAAGAGTAGATATGGAAGGAAGAAAAGCATTTTCATCAATTGTCAACCAAAACAACCACTTAACACATTTAAGTAAGAGATTATAGAGAATGAATAAACTTTAGAAAACTTTATTAAAAGGAAAATGAGGTGTCAAAAATAGTAGGTCTTTTCCATGCTAATTGTGGATCCTTTTCAAAGCCAAAAAGGCTTAAATTTATAGAACACATGAAAAGAGATAAAAGAAGTGAAGATAAAGGGTCACAAGACTAGGTGTCAAACTTTATAAACTAGTTACAATGCCATAGAATGAAGTGGAAAAGAAGCCAAGAAGCTATTATGAAAATGTGTCAATATCAAACAGAGCACCTTCCTCAAGATGGTGTAGACCTTCATTTCCTTACTTTGAAATTGCCTTCATCAAGGTTAGAAGTGTGCTTGAGTATCTAAAACTACCATAGCGATTAGTGACACATATGATATGACATGATAAGATAGATAATAGGTTAGTACATGTCATCTATGCCTCCCTAATTGATGCATTCATCTTTGAAATGTGTCATTCATTGAGTACAATCATTCATTACTAGTCTCCTAGTTTTGTCCTCACACTTGTCATCCAAATGGATTATATTTGCTCATGGAGATTAATTTTAGGGGGTAAAAGACACTTTTTTAATACCTCATTATCTTATTTTCCATCATGTAGACATCACTAGTTTCTAAGTCACCTATCTCACTATCTCACTAGGCGGTCACATTGTCCTCATTATATTATATTCTAAACATCTTCTATGAATGGTCTGACAAAGATGTTTTCATGCTTCAATGTGTTAGGAATTGAGTTTGATAAGATGAAACAAGTCCATAAATATCTCCTTAATTGTTTTTTACTTGTATATTCTCCTTTTTACTTGTCAAACATATTAAATCCTATAAAACATAGTATTAGACTAGTCCGTACAGATGACAGTACAACCAAAGTATATGTCATGGAGTCTAGGAGTGTTAAAGACATGTCTAAGACACTTTCATGATTTTTTAACCCATAATAAATACATTACTGTCAATATTTTATCCATTAATTCCTAAACAAGGTTTTGAGAGGGTTTTAAGAGGTTTGGACTATTAATGAATGTTCATAAAATCATGACATCCAACCTTAGAATAAATTTTACAAATTTGGGGTATGGGAACCCCTTAAACTCTCCCCAAGTGCTTTAGGTTATAATAGGTAAAATAATTGAGAGTGGGGTGAGTCAGTGAGACTGAATAATCCAAATTCAATTTTAATCTTTACAAACACTTAATCAATTACCATAAGCATTCATGAAGCATACACAACATTCATATCAATGAGCAAAAGAGACAATGCAAGATCAATCACATAACACATTACATACATGGGAAAACCTCTTGGGGAAAAAAACCCACTAGAAACTGAAATTGGACTACTATCCTATAATAATAATATCTAATTTAGACCATCTACAAATGATCAATGAATTACAATCCCTAGTTAGTGAAACTACAATCCCACAAGGTGCTTTCACACCTATCTAGTTGAGTTGTAATAAAAACTAGACATTTTATCAAGTTTCAACTTGTAAGGAGTATGTAACCACCTTAGATGTGGAGATACCATAACAAAGCCTATGAACACATCCAACTTTTTACTAATATCTTCAACACCTAGTGATGGAGCTCTGAATATCACTCTTCACCTTCACTCACACTCAAATAGCAAGAACACAATTATACCAATAGAATTATGAACAATAGATCATAAAAATAGTTCTCAAACTAGTATAATAATAAAATCATCCTTAGGGAACTCTACCCCTCCTTCATACCATAATCTACACACATAAACCTCTCTCAAATCTCTCCCAAGTCTCTTGCTCCCAAGTTTGTCAACCATCATCTTTGGTTGCACTATTTATAGAGAAATCTTGATAATCAACACCATAGTTGGCCATTAGGCATGCATTATCCCTTAATACATCTCTCACATGAAGACAAGGCTAAAAATAATATTCATAGGTTCTCCATAGCATCTATGGGTCACCCTTAAGGAACTACACCTTTTAATAAGGCCTTTGTAGCCCTTATAGGTCATATGTGAACCCATTCATGCATTTAACACGCCCTCAAGTAAAAAAAGAACACAAGACCAATTTAAAATGCATGGGTTCACTCCTTATGTCCCCTTTGAAATCCTCAAATGATCACAATCATCTTATTTCACCTTTGTATATGCTCAATCAACTCAAATAGAGACCTTATACACATGAACACCATTACTGAACATATAGTCAACTTCTTATGCATTGCTTATACTCAAGATAGTTTTATCACACCTTAAAAATACATTTAGAACATCCTCATATATTTTATAACACTCCAAAATATCTAATTCATTATGAGACATCAAAACAACATTGACAGAAGCTCAAATATCCTTCTCGAGTCACTTACAGAACATATACGAAAACCCAATCAACTGTGGAGCACCATATATTTGTGTATACATACTTCCAGATATTCAAATACATAGTTTAAGATTCATATTGAAGTCCTATAACACTTTTTTTTACTTCATGAGAAAATTAATTCTGAATTGAAAGTTATAGCCTAAAACCCAGAAACTAGTTTTTCCTTTGAAAATTCAATACTCAATTAAACTTCGAACATAATACTTACACCTTTTGTCCTCTAAAATAAGATAAAATACGCACCATCAATATTTTTTGATATTTAAAATGTATACCACCAATGCCAAATGTTAAACCTCATTCACTTTGACCTCATCTCATATAATCTTTAAATCTTGAATCAAAGTGCTCCATCGATCTCTATGGATCAACCAGGTCTTTAACAATCAATGCTCACTATTTGATCAATCTATATGAACACCTACTCATGATTGGATTTTTATCCTATAGATTTACTTGATCACTAAACATCATGCACCTATCCTCATTTTTCTACTTCTTGAATTATTGGAGTAATGTATAATGTTGATTTTGTTCAAAATTTAGCATTTGTAGAAATGACTATGGGGAACCTTTCAATATGCCTGAGTAGCCATTTTTGAACCTTAATAACTTCTTCTGATCTTCAACACATGATATTAAATTTGGACCAAATAATATCATCACATTGAAAAATCTAACCATGTGACACACTAATCCTAGAACCCTCACCCATGTGAGATATAATGTCATTAAAATTCCTTCTAAAAATCTTTTATCACAGAGCCAACTATGTCAAAACCTACCCAAGAGGCCAATTTTGAGAATACATAAATTTTATCGCACTTAAGTGTATGATCTAGAGTTTAGTAAAAATAAACTAGGCTCATAATTGATCAAACACATATGTTCACCTTATCCTAAAATGTCCACACATGAAAGATATTCCATCATTAAATTACTTACCTTGTTCTATTTGAACATAGAAAACATTTTCAAAATGCTTAGCAACCTAACTTTGCACATGCATATCTTTTGTCACACTACATTGTATGACCTAAAATCTGGTACATAAGAACTAGTCATAAAAATTAAGAAACCCATATGATAATTTTTCTTGATATATCTATGCATGTGAATTCTGACCTCATCAACATGTTTACTCGACTCTACTTGAACCCTTTGAAAATTTGGCTAAGTTTGGGAACTTAGTGAATTATGTCTGAGAAGCTAACTTTGAACCCTCATGTCTTTGATTACACTTTGACACATGACTTGATATATAGTGCATAAAAAATAGGGAATAATGTTATCAAAATAATATGACCAACTCCCCTTAACACATCCACACATGGTAATTATTATATCATTAAACTACCTACTCATATTTTCTGCCACTAGACCTAAAGTATCTAGATGAAAACCATAGACTACTAGATGAATTTCACTTGTGCACATAAGTTCTCCAATCATAGAAAACATATAAGAGACACACTTCACATCATCAAATCATCATAATAATCCATAAACAACCTTAACCATGAAAACTCTAAAGATCAACTAAGCCAACTTTAAGCACACTAAGACAAACAAATTGCACATTTTGTCATTATTACTTAGGCTATTAAAGCACTCCATCCACTCACCAGGATACCTACATAACGTCACCATGACATAATTTATAGCTCTCCAACAATATCAATAATAAATCTCCAACAATCTCACCCTTTTTTATTGATGTCAATAACCATCATATATAGTAAAATATAGCTCACCTTCTCTCTCTTCAAGTACTCCCACAATAGGAACTTTCTCCCACTTTGACATAATGACAAATAGGGAACCAAATAATATTGATGACATGAAAATAATAATTATATGATTATATCATATTATAAAGGTATTACACACTCGCCCTTATGTTGAGCCTTCTTCTACTTGCCTTGACAACTTTCTCTTGCTCCATGCCAACACTCTCTTCAACTAAGCACCGCAATCAATCAAGAAAGAACACACACAAAACCATATAAATATAATGGAATAGATCAAGAAAAATCTGATAGGGACTCCCCCTAAAAACTTTGAGCAAGTACACCTTCTGAGCATATTCAAATCTCCATACATCATGAAGAACCACCATACATGCTAACCCAAAATGTCTCTCAAGCTACTATAAGAATCATCCATATAAACTCATTCCACTTAGAAAATAGGAAACATGCACTTAAAAAAATTGAGAACTCTTCTTGAAACAAACATACCATTCTCTTTTGGAGAAATTGAGCAAAAATCACTCTTCTTAAAACTAGGCCGGTTTAGCCTCCTTGTAGCCCTACCTAGAACTTGCAGAGCCCACTATTTTTATTAAACACATATTTAGGATCTAAAACTTCATATCCAAATCACTTTCATATTTCCCCTTAATCACACCAATTTTCAACACCATGCTCATCCTATATAGCATACTTACTGCACAAGCCTACTACCTAATTAGGCCTCCAACAAGATAAAAACTTGAATAACTTGAGAACCATAAACCTTCAATTCTATATAAATATTTATTTGACCTCCCATTTGGCCTATTAAACATCTTAGGAATCTTTATATCTCAAATCATAAGGCAAACCATGTCTCTAGCACAACCCAATACCCTAGAATCCTAAAACAAACAAAGTCAACAAACCTCCTTCTAGTCAATGCACATATCTAAGACTTATTTCACACCTAGAGACACCCATCACACACTTCTAGACAAAAATTTGATCCTTCGCACCTTTAGGAGCAAATAATTCCTATAACCCATTTTAGGCTTACTTGCCCTTAAGCTAAAACTTAAGAAAAAGGAGAACACAAAAAAAACATTAATTTGTTACAAACATACTTTTAGAACAAAAAAGCATTTGGAGTACATAAAAAATAAGTGCATATAACCTAATAGGAAGCAAACACGTATTTACATTTAAATAAAATAATTATGTCATTTGGAAACACCCATTCTAATCCTGCATAATATCTCCTTCACAAACCTCTATAATAGGCTCATGAACTTGTTGTTCCCCCTTAAAAAAATACCTTATCTGATTGGAATTATCATTTTGATCACATAAACATACTTATCTACAATAAAAATGTATCCTAAGAAGTATATGTAGAGATATACTCTACACCACAATGATCTACCTTTGTGTGAAACTAGGATTTACCCACAACTCCTTATATTCCTTCTCCTCCTTGGTAATCTAATACTTATAGTTCTTCTTCTTGGTCTTAAGAGAAGCAACATGCTCACCCACTACAACATTATCCTTTTCTTCTAGAATTAAATTGACAATATATGGAGACAACATAGATTCATGGCATACCTTTTTATTTGAAGAAACTTCCTTAGGAATAGATAATTGATGTTCTTTACATGATAATGCTCAATAACAATAAGATGTTCACTTAGATTCATACATACCTTAGGATTGACCTCAAACAACACCTTGGTCTTCTCCTTGAGCTTGATCTCTTCATTCTCAACATGAGCAGACAATGAGACCTCTTGGTATTCTTTAACTTTTGAAGCATTTTCCACCATAGTAAATAAATTACTTGGACCTACAACCTCATCATGACTCAAACTTGTCACCTTTGTCTTTAATCTGCCAGCATCTTCACTCTTTGTTTGATGATTTTTCTTCAAAGTATTAATTTCCTAGTTCAAATTAGTCTTTACCTTGTCTTGAGTAACATTATTTTGTTATTGTTTATATCCAAGACCAGTTATATCACTAGCATTCCTTTGACCACTTAGAATGTTGTCTAGATCAAATGAACTCTTTTAAAATCTCACAAATGTCTTCACCTTACTATATGTTTTTTCTAACTCATATTGTAAAGACTCATTTTTAGAAACAAACCTTAAACATTCATCTTCTTTAGATTTCAGGCTTTTAAAAAGAATTTCCAATTGGAAACTGAGATGCTTAATCATATCTTCATTCTCCTTGGTGTCTTCATCTAATATTTACTCATACACACTTAATTTCTCCTCATAGTCCTTGAGTTGAGACTTCATCTTCTTAATGATCTTCTTCTCAATATTTATTTCTTTAAGAGCATTCATCAATATAGTCTCACAATCCACCTCATCTTCATCATTATCTGAATCACTCCTAGTAGACAACTTCTGATGTGAGTAGCTTCCTTCCTTAGCCATGAATAGGGCTTCATCTTCATCAGGACCATTATATTCATGATAAAATTTTGAGTGATTGTCTTCACTCTCATCTGATGAGCTACAATCTTCCTTGGTGTAGAGACTCTTATTATTCTTGAAGAACTTCTTCTTACTATTATACTTTTTGAATCCCTTTTTCTTTTATGTCTTCTAGTCTTCATCATGACTTCACTAGGCTATTCATCATCATTCTTCTCATGCTTATTGCTACGCCCCTAACCTATCACATGTATGAGGATAGTATTTGCCAAATTGTGGCTTACTTATCCCTCTTTGACATTATATTACATTTATCTATGTTTTTTTTAGATTATTAGGTCAGCCTATGGAGTAACCATGGCCTAGTTAGACTATATATAGGAGGTAGTGGGTAATCATTTATCATCATATTGTGAATTCTGCTCTTATTGAAGCTTGTGTAGGTTGCCCCCTCAAAGTGGCTTATCTATTATCATATATTTAAATATATTTCAATCATATTTGGATATAATTCTGATGTTATACTTAATTCTTGAAGTAATTTCATTACAAGTGGTATTAGAGCTGTGATTTGGGCAATCTTGTGGGCGAAATACTTTTAAATTTTGTGATATATAAAAAATGGTTGTGAATTTCTCTAAAAATGTTTTACTGGAGGTTAAAAATAATAAAATTAAGCTTTCATCAAAATTTCAGCTCATTTGGATCTATTTTTCAAAAGTTATCGGTATTTTATGGTTTTTCATAAAATTGCTCTATAGCGCACAATTCAAAGAATTTTTCTGAGTTGTTTACATTTTTGGAAAGCTTAGAAAAATTTGGCTTGGTTTTTTCTTTGTATATTTTTATTTGAGACCAAAATAATTCCAAAATTGCTTAGTCAAAGTTGGGTCAAAAGTGTCAATAAGGGTTGACATTGTAGAACCCTTTTATGGCAGGTCCACAAACTCGGGGCCGAGGAAAGGGTGCTAAAACTCTAGGTAAAACTCTTAATAAGAATGAGATGGAGTCAAAAGGGGGATGTAATAGACCCTTTGTACTAGGGTTTTTTGACATGGATCACAAACTGAGCTAGCTTGACTATAGTGTGCAAGGCATTCAGAGTGAGGTACAAGACATACAATTTAATATGCAATCCATACAAGATAGTTTGGGAGATATCATGATGGATTTGAACATTAATTAGTCAAATCATCAATCTAACTCTATTTCAAAAACCCACCAGGGTGGTTCTCCTAACCAGTCTACTTCAAATCCAACTCCATGGCCATAGAGGAACCTATTACCAAAGGTGGATATGCACAAATTTGATGGAAAAGATCCACTCAATTGGCTCAACCAAATGGAGAGTTTTTTTGACCTACATCAGATTCCAAGTGGATAAAAGGTTAACATGGCATCCTTGTATCTTAAACCTGATCAATTCATTTGGTATCGATGGTTGTGTGCTCAAAATAAAAATATGACTCTCAATGTCACCTAGTCAATTTTTACAGAGGAGCTACAATTACACTATGGCAATAGTGTGATAGAGAATTACTTTAGCCAACTGGCAAAATTGTGACAAACTAGCTCTGTCAAGGATTATATTCATCATTTTTAGAACCTATCCTTACGTGTGGAGACAATTTCTAAAGAAAACTTGAATGACCTATTTTTGGGTGGACTCAAGGATCACATTCAACATGAGGTACACATGTTTAATCCACTTAATATTTTTGAATCTATTATCCTAGCACATAGAGTTGAGGAAAAATTCATAGTCAATAAGAAGCAGCCATTCACTCACTTCAAAGATCGTAGCATATCGTCACCAACATTTCCTCCACCTACTAGATTGACCCCTCAGTAAATTGAAGAAAAGCATGCAAAAGGATTATGTTTTGGTTGTGATAACAAGTGGAGTAAAGGACATAGATGTGCTGAGAAGAAGTTATTCTACATTGAGGTACCAAGTGAAGATGAAGAAGTAGATGATGCCTCCAATGATGATGAGGAAGATATAGAGGAGGTACCTGAAGATTCCCAACCTACAATCTCTTATCATGCACTTGCAGGTATTAGCACTCCACAAACACTTAAGGTGGTGGGTTTCCTCAAGAAACAGAAGGTGACAGTGTTGATTGATTCAGGGAGCACACATAACTTTATACACCATAAGTTGGCCACTCGATTGAACTTTTTCATCTACCCAGCACTAGAGTTTTAGGTCATGAATACAGATGGTGGCACAATTAATTATTTAGGCAAATGCCATAGTATTAAGCTTACTATGGGTGGGTACAATCTTAACTCTCCTATGTTTGTTATTCCCATGGGTAACACAGACATTGTTTTGGGAGTCTAATGGCTCACAACCTTAGGTACCATTGAGATGAACTTCCAAGAACTATTTATGCATTGTCATTTTGAAGGTAAGAAAATTGAACTACATAGATTACATGCACAATCTCCACAATTGGTTAGTTCACATCAAATGACCAAGCTATTAAAAAAGGGGGCAAAGGGAATTATTGCACAATTATGCTCCATAGAAGTTCAACCCACAAAGGTATCTACACATCTTGATCTACAAATAATTCTTAAAGACCACTCATCTATTTTTGGGGCCATGTCAAAAGGACTACCACCAAAAAGAGAACATGATCATGTCATTCAACTAATTCCAGGTAGTCAACCACCAAATATCAGACCATATAGATATCCATATGTACAAAAGAGTGAAATTGAAAAGATGGTCCATGAGATGCTGGAGGCAGGGATCATCAAGCATAGCCAAAGTGCATATTCATCACCAGTGGTCATGGTGCGGAAGAAGGATGACACACGGAGGATGTGCCCAGATTATAGGGAACTCAACAAGTACACCATCAAAGATAAGTTTCCTATTCTAGTAATTGATGATTTACTTGATGAGTTGCATGGTGCTGATTATTTCACAAAATTGGATCTTCGCTCAGGGTACCATCAAATTAGAATCAAGGATGAAGATGTTCATAAAACTACTTTTAGAACACATGAGGGCCATTATGAGTTTTTAGTAATGCCCTTTGGTCTTACAAATGCACCATCTACTTTTCAAAGCTTGATGAACACTATTTTTAGGCCTTTTTTAAGGAATTTTGTGCTAGTTTTCTTTGATGACATATTGATTTATAGTCAAACATGGGAAGCACATCTGCAACATGTGAAACAAGTGTTGATAGTTTTAGAGAAGCACCAACTTAATCCAAAGCCATCTAAATGTGCTTTTGAAGTACATGAGGTAGAGTACCTCAGTCACATTATTTCCCATGAACGGGTCAAAGTTGATCCTCAGAAGATCAAAGCGATAATGGAATGGCCCATGCCAAAAACTCTCAAAAACCTTCAAGGGTTTCTTAGACTAATAGGTTACTATAGAAAATTTGTGAAAGGTTATGGCAGTATAGTAGCTCCACTCACTGCATTGCTAAAGAAGGATGCTTTCCATTGGAATGATGATGCCACCAAAGCATTTGAGAAACTAAAAGTAGATATGTTCACCACTCCAGTTTTGCCTACTCCAGACTTCTCACAAACATTCACTGTTGAATGTGATGCTTCTAGGTCTAGATTGGGGGTAGTGCTAATGCAGGAAGGAAGACCCATTGCATTTGAAAGTCATCAATTCAAAGGTAAGAATCTACAAAAACTTGTCTATGAGAGAGAAATGATGTTTATTCTTCATGCAGTTAAATAATGGAGGCCTTATCTGATGGGAAGACACTTTAAGGTGAAAATGGATCATGATAGTCCCAAATACTTTTTGAAGAAAAGATTATCATTTGAGGAACAACAAAAATGGGTAACCAAAATGTTGGGTTATGATTTTTAAATCATCTACAAGAAGGGTAAAGATAATTTAGTAGTAGATGCCCTACCCAGATGGGATGCATCCATAGAAGCATTACTTTGTGCAATGTCCATATTGCAAGCAGATTGGGTGGATGAAGCTAGGTTAGAATGGGAGCAAGACAAAGATACACAGGTTCTAATTTAGAATCTCCAGCAAGGTAATTTATCCTTTGACAAATTTTAATGGAAAGGTAATGTCCTATGGTATAAGGGTAGGTTATACTTGTGCAAAAATTCAGAGCTTAAGCATAAGATTCTTTTAGAGTTGCATGCATCTCCACTTGAGGGACACTCAGGGTTCTTGAAAATTTATCATAGAATTAAGAAAGAATTATTTTGGGAAGGACTCAAGGGAGATGTACAAAAGTTTTTGGAAGAATGCATGATATGCCAATAGAATAAAGGTGAAACAATTAAGACCCCAAGTTTGTTACAACCATTAGCAATTCCTAGTCAAAGGTGGGAGGAGGTTTCCATGGATTTCATCATTGGGTTGCCTTGTTTTGAAGGTAAGAATGTTATTTTGGTCATTGTGGATAGGCTTACAAAATATGCCCATTTTGTGCTCTCTCACACCCATTTTCAGCAAGTACAGTCGTGGCTATTTTAATGGAAGCATTTCTCAAATTACATGGAACCCGAGAAATAATTGTAAGTGATCATGATCCTATTTTCACTAGTAATTTCTAGACTGAACTACTTTTTGTTTGGGTACTCAGCTAGCTCATAGCTCATCTTACCACCCCCAATCTAATGGACAAACTGAAGTGGTTAACAAATGTTTAGAGGGGTATCTCCATTGTTTTGTATTAGATAAACAAGAACATTGGGTTAAATGGCTACCACTTGCAAAATGGTGGTATAACACATCTTTCCATACCTCTTCTAAAATGTCTCCATTTCTAGCACTATATGGTTACCATCCACCTTCCATCACTTCTTCATTAAAGGTGCACACCAAGGTTCGAGATGTGGAAGAGCACATTCAACATCAACAAGAGGTTTTGGCTAGTTTGAGAGAGAATTTGGCCTTGGCACAAAATAAGATGAAGCAACAAGCAGATCAACACTGAAGTGAGCAAAATTTTGAGGTGGGTGACTAGGTATTTGTTCATTTGTAGCCTTACAAGTAGATGTCCTTGAAGCAATAGAAAAAGGACAACAAACTTGCTCCAAAGTATTATGGCCCTTATCAAGTTCTACAAAAAATTGGAAGTGTGGCTTATAAGCTCGAGTTAACTCATTCATCTCACATACACCCAGTATTTCATGTTTCTTGTTTGAAGAAGGTCATTGGACACAAAGTTTCTACCCAGATAGAGCTCCCAAAACTAGATGAAGAAGGATGAGTCATTTTGGAACCAGAGAAGATCCTCCAAACACGTACTAAGAGGTTAAGAACCAGAGAGATTAAGGAATATTTGATCAAGTGGAAAAACCAAAACAGTGAAGATGCAACTTGGGAAGGCGAAGAATTTCTGCAACAACATCTAGAGTTGTTCAACATTGAGGACAACATTGATTTGAAGGGGAAGGGCATGCTACGCCCCTAACTTATCAAATGTATGAGGATAGTATTAGCTGACTTGTGGCTTACTTATCCCTCTTTGACATTATATTACATTTATCTATGTTTTTTTAGATTAGTAGGTCGGCCTATGGAGTAACCATGGCCTAGTTAGACTATATATAGGAGGTAGTGGGTAATCATTTATCATCATATTGTGAATTCTGCTCTTATTGAAGCTTTTAGAGGTTTCCCCCTCAAAGTGGCTTATCTATTATCATATATTTAGATATAATTCTACTGTTATAATTAATTCTTGAAGTAATTTCATTACACTTATGAGGGTAGTTCTTAGAAAAATACCCTATCTCTCCATAGTTGAAACATTTAAAGGATAGTTTACCCTTATACTTCTCTAAGCCTATATCTAATTTCCTAGTAATCAAATCAATTAGTTCATCCTCATCAATATCAAATATGTCATTCTCTTTGGATTTATTACCTTGGAATTTATCATAGGATTCATCTCTATCTTGAATGTGACTTCTATCTTTGGAGGTATATCATCATTTATTCTCATCTCATATGTAGTAAAGATGTCATGAAATTGATCCATCTTCAAATAAGTAAGATAATGACTCTATTCTATAGTAGATACTTTTGGATCAAACATGAGAGATAGAGACCTTAATTCCTTTTGGACTATAATTGCCTCTTCAAGATTCTCTCTAAGACCTCTGATGATGTTCACAGTCTCATTAACTCTCTATAAAAAGGATACCACAAATCTTCTTCATCATGAGACTTTCAAATTGTCTTCTATGAGTCTGAAACATAGCAAGCTTGACCTTTTAATCTCTTTAAAAAATGATCTTCATTTTGTCCCATATCTATTTATAAGATGTACAATGAATTACCTTGGTGTATTTAGTCTCTAAAAGACCACAAGTCATAGCATTCATCACCTTATAATTGTTCTCAAATAACTTATTGTCTACAACACTAGATAAAGGAGTAATAGGAATAATATAACCATCCATAATAGATTGCCATACATCAAACACTATGTATAAAATATATGTCCTCATCCTTGCACTTTAAAAATCATAAATGGACCCATTGAACATCGATGCTTGATTAGTAGAGAAACCTCCTTGATAACTAACCATATTTTACCTTGGATCACCTTAAAGCTATTAATCCTTTACCAAAGGACATAATTTGATACCAATTATTATAGGTAAAATAACTAAGAGGGGGGTAAATTAGAGAGCCCAAACAATACAAATTTAATTTTTATATTTACAAATACTTATTCATTTACCACAAGCATTCATGAAGCATACATAACATTCATATCAATGATCAATAGAGAAAATACAAGATCAATCACATTTTATTACCATTCATGTACTATATCTACAACTTTGTCTTGACTAAGAGTGCCCTCTATCTGAGATAAAATAGAGGGAATCTCCCCTATTCACAAGTCCAAAATGGAACTATGGGAGGATATAATAGTAATAAATATGTTTTGTAAAACAAATCATATTTATATCACATTTTTAGATCCATAAAACTTACAAAAATCTCAAAATTGGTGTTAGTAATTTGACCTATCAAGGCCAAATTACTACTCCTATCATTTGAAACTATCCTATAACTGATCATTAGCCCTTTAAAGCTAGTCAAGATGAGGAATTATGGCATAAAAATAAATATTTTTTAGTAAAAAATTCAAAAAATGGTTGTAAATTATCATTATAATTTCAAAATAGCATTATCAAGTTCAAATATGTAGACAATCCATGCACAAGGGTCAATTTAAAGAGAAAATTGAGGTTTTTGGGAGCTACAGGTGGTTTCAGGAGTTCAAATTTTGTAATGGTCATCATGACTTGAGGAAATTTTTATAATGTTTCATGGCTATTGGACAAGTGGAGATACTCAATGGTTTGTAACATTCCTCAACATGTCCATTAGAGATCACCATTGGAGCAAGCAACATTCTGGATTGCCACAGAGGTTTCTAAGTCTAGGTAAAAGTTTTAAAAGAATGAAATGATGTTTTTACATCATAATAAGACCTTTAAATAGTGTCAAAACATTAAATTTTAATAAAACCATGCTTATATAGACTTTTACAATCAAATAGGCATATAGGCCAAAAAGGGGGTTTTGAATTTTCAAGCAAAATATGCTTTCAAAGTGTTTTGATAGCATGATATAGACTCCATTATGATTTTTTAAAGAATTGGGAATCAAGTGAAGAGTTATTTTTATTTTGGTAAATTTTTCACTTTTTGGAGTTCTAAGCACCCTTCCAAGCCTCCTATTTGGATGCTCATATATATCACCACATGTGGAGTTTGGATGAACACTCTCAGTATATTTTAAGGACCCATATTTAAATATAATTAATTAATAATTGATACCAATTAAGGGGTTGTGCTTTATGAACAATTGTTAATAACATAGGTAACCTAGAATGTAGTCAAAACCCCAGAAGCAAATTTATCCACGTGATAACTTTTCATATATTTTTCATGGTAATACAATATTTTTATGGATGTTAATGGGGTCAGTTTGATATATATCAATGGAAATATTTTACTATTTGGAGGTTTTTACTTCATGAATCATCATTTTCAAGATTCATCTTCAAATCCCTCTTAAACCCTTAAAAAATGGGTTTTTCAAAAATTTGATTTTATTGCCATCAAATCGTATTGAATCAACATATAAATTTTTCTAATTTTAATTAAACTAATATATTATTCCATAAATGTCAATTTTATGCATGGAGTTGTACAGATGAGGGAAGTAATAGTGTTTTATGTGCAAAAAAAGCATGTAAAATGAAGTACAAGATAGTTCAATGAAATACAATCAATGGAGGTCAAACCCTAATATTTTTTATTCATCTCAAAAAATTTATTTTGTCATAAATAATCTCATAAGTGTCCCAACCAACATGATCACAATGGCTGGTTTGTAGGATAATAGAGCAAAATAGGCCTAGTCAACCTTGTTGACTGAATGGCGGGTGTTTTCTCATAAAAATCATATATCTTGTAATTAGTATGTTTGAAATATTGTCATTGATGTCAAAGGTCTAGCATTATGGGTGATAAAGGCCCCATTACATTTAATGATGTTTGTAATTCTTATATCTTGGCTAATGTGAGTTAATATTTATTTAATATTAACAAATATATTTTTGGTTGGATATGAGATAAAAAAAGGACCCATGGAGAAGTCAAAGAGCCACGGGGTAAAGACAAAAGAAGGGTGGGACACATTTTCCCATGAAGAGTCATCTTGGGGAATTCCAAGAGTCACCAAGTGAAGACAAAAGAGGAATGGTGCAATTTCTCATGAAGGGACACTTTG
Organism: Torreya grandis; assembly: GCA_037957365.1. Classification (NCBI taxonomy): domain Eukaryota; kingdom Viridiplantae; phylum Streptophyta; class Pinopsida; order Cupressales; family Taxaceae; genus Torreya; species Torreya grandis. The sequence continues at coordinate 279,940 of JARHVA010004611.1, forward strand.
AGGAATACGAAGAGTCACCCAGATAAGGACAAAAGAGGGAAGGACATTTTTTCTCATGAAGGGTCACCACATGACTTTTCAAAGGCAAGGATATGAAGGGTCATACAAGTTTGGCACAATTTTCCATGAGGATTGAAGGATCACAAAGGGGGAAGGCCAAAGGTCATTTGGAAAGCTATAAATAAAGGCTTGAGAAGCCATTTGTAATATGGAAGATAGAGGTTGATTTGATATTCTAATATCTAGCTTAGAAGAGCATTTGTGAGAGATGAATATGATTTGTATTTGTTATATCTAGCTTAGAAGAGCAAAGGTGAGAAATATGAATATGATTTGTATTTGTTATATCTAGCTTAGAAGAGCAAAGATTATATCATATGTTGAGATAGCAACATTGAGAGATAGTTGTGTGGTTTACACAAAGGGGTTGGTGCTCCTCTGGGTTGGTGCTCATGAATTGTTGCTAGGTTGGTGCTTGGAAAAGGGGTTGGTGCTCTTGTGGGTTGGTGCTCATGAATTGTTGTTGGTTTGGTGCTCGACAAAGGGGTTGGTGCTCCTGTGGGTTGGTGCTCATGAATAGTTGTTGGGTTGGTGCTCAGCAAAGGGGTTGGTGCTTGTACAAGTTGGTGTTTACGAATATTGTTTGGGTTGGTGCTCATTCATATACTTGAGATTGTTCTCTATGGTTTTTTCCACATTGGGTTTCCACATTATATCTGGTGTCTCTCTCTTGTGTGGTGTTTATTGTTTTAGTTTTATTGCATATCTTGAATGTTTAGTTAAGTGGAATTTGATTAAGGGAAAGTTTTATAAGATATATGATATATGATATATTGATTCACCCCCCCTCTTAGTATATTTTGTGCTTAATAATTGGTATCATAGCAGGTTTCTTTTTGAAAAAGTTTTATAGCTTGAAGGTATATCAAGAAAGCACAAGATGGCCATACATAAAGGTGCCTCTGCAAGCAAAAGAATAGTTGATCAAGAAGAAGAAGAGGATGAAGTTGAATTAAATATGGAAGGAGAACTCATGTGTGCCTTAGAAGAGTTGAAAGTTGCTGAAAAGAAAAATTGAAGATTGAAGCACCAGATCAAGAAAAATGAAAAGGAGTCAAATGAGATAATTGAAGATCTACAAGCACACTTTGAAGAAGCCAAGAAGAATGAAGAAGATCTAATGGCACAGTTGGAAATAGCAAGAAAACACTGTGAAAGGTATGTTACTGAGATTTCCTCTTTAGAAGAAGAGATTGAGAAAGTAGTCAATAATAAAATAGTTAATGATTCAAAATATGAGAATATCACTAATATGCTGAATAAGATATTAAAAAGCCAAAAGGCAATATTAGATAAGACAGGTATCGGTTTTGAAAAGAAGAAGAGCTATGTTGAAGTTCTTACAAATGAGGAAACAAGAAGGGAAGAAGTGAAGAATACAAAGGACAAAGAAGGCTGGAATGAACAAAGCTATAAAAGGCAATCAGGTCAGAGATTCACAAATAGGTCCTATTTTTATGGTTACTATTTTTGTTGTAATGGATATGGTCATAATAAATTAGAATGTAGAAAAAGAGCTAACAATCTCAACAATAAGGAAAAGGAAGGTCATGTAGAGTCAACCAAAATCTATAAATCTTTTACTCCTCTATCAAGCTTTGATGAAGAGACCATAATTTGTTACAAGTGTAACAACTTTGGAAACATAGCTCATTATTGTATAAGTGTGTTCGAGTCAGTCAAGAAGGACCAAAGTTTTAGGGCTCCATTCATTAAGATAAAGGTTCAGACATGGCAAAAGAAATAACCTAAAGGTTCTATGTTGGTTTAGACAGCTTTGCATGCAAAAAATGAAGAAAAGCCATGGTTTATTGATAGCGGATGTTTGAGGCACATGATAAGAGACAAGATCAAGTTCATAACCTTGAAGAAGATCAATGGTGGCATAGTGAAATTTGGGGACAATACTACTGCCTGAATTGCTAGAAAAGGTACACTAAGTTTAGATAATGGTAGAACTAAAACTAAAAATGTTTTATATGTAGAAGGTCTTAAGCATAATATTTTGAGTGTAAGTCAAATGTGTGATTAGGGGCACACACTAAATTTTTATGTAGAAGGTTGTGAAATTAGAAGAAAAAATTTAGATGTATTGGTTGCAGATGCTCAGAGAATAGGTAATAACTTATAAATGTTATTAGACATCAAAGGTCAAAAATGTTGTTTGAGTCAGATTGAAGAAAGTTGGATATGGCATAGGAGAATGGGAAACATAAATTTTGATAATCTTTTCAAAATATACAAAAAGCAAGAAGTCAAGAATCTTCCAAAGATCACAAAGCCATCTAACATGCTTTGTGGACCTTGTCAGCATGGGAAGCAGGCTAGAAGGTGGTTCAAAATAAAAGAGTACTCGACCACCCAGATGCTCGAGCTTGTTCACACTAATCTATGTGGACTTGTGGGCACTCAAAGTTCTCAAGGTGATAAATATTTCATGTTGCTTATTGATGATTTTTCACGTATGACTTGGATAATGTTTTTAAAGAAAAAATCAGAAGCTTTTAGACAGTTTAAAGCATTCAAAGCATTAGTTGAGAATGAAACTAATCTAAATATTAAGTGTCTAAGATCAGATTGAGGAGGAGAGTTCATGTTAGATCAATTTATTGATTTTTGTGAAGATCATGGAATAAAGAGATAGTATTCAACAGCTAGAACTCCACAACAAAATGGAGAAGTTGAACGAAAAAATAGAATAGTTTAAGAGATGGCAAGGACAATGCTAAATGAATCCCAGATAACAAATAAATATTGGAGAGAGGCAGTTGGTATAGTAGTGCATATTCAGAATAGAGATTTATTAAGAATTAATAGTGACAAGACTCCTTATGAGCTATGGAAAGACAAACCAGCAATAGTTGATTATTTCAGAGTTTTTGGTAGCAAATGCTTCATAAAGAAAACTAATGAAAAACTTGGTAAGTTTGAATCCAGAGTAGATGAAGGTATATTTCTTGGTTATTCTTGCAAAAGTAAAGCTTATAAATGTTATAACAAAAGAACCAAGAAAATTGTTGAAAGTGCAAGTGTCAAGATAGAAGAAGATGGAACACAAAGAATCAGTGATCCAGTAGACATTCTTGAAATCATTAAAGAGGAAGGCTTTGAAAAATCAGATGAATATGAGGAAAAGGAGAAGGGGAAAAAGGGCACCAAGAATCCATCCAAATATGTTTATAAAAATCATAATGAAAGTGACATCATCAGGGATATAAAAGAAGGAATTTGCACCAAAAGAATGATGGTAAGTGAATCTAAACAAGTTAATTTCTCTTTTTTATCTAAAATTCAGCCTAGAAATTTTTCAGAAGCTAGACATGATGAGCATTGGGTTAAGGCTATGGATGAAGAATTAGATCAAATAGAAAATAATGATACTTGGGGATTAGTGCCTAAACCAAAACATCACAATGTGATAGGAACAAAATGGGTTTATAGAAATAAGTTGAATGAAAATGGAGAAGTGACTAGAAATAAAGCAAGATTAGTATCTAAAAGATATGCTCAGATTGAGGAAATACATTTTGAAGAAAATTTTGCATCAATGGCAAGGTTAGAGGCTATTAGAATGTTTCTTGCATATGTAGTATTTAAAAATTTCAAAGTGTTTCAGATGGATATCAAATCTACCTTCCTGAATGGGAATCTTGAAGAAGAGGTCTACATTAAGCAGCCTAAGGGGTTTATTCTCTTGAATATTAGTAACCATGTATGCAGATTGAAGAAAGCATTATATGGATTAAAACAAGCTCCCAAAGCTTGGTATGCAAGACTTGATAAGTACCTGCAAGATCAAGGATTCAATAGAGGATTTGATGATAGTAATCTTTACATCAAAATAGAAGGTGAGCATCAATTAATTGTTGTGGTATATGTTGATGATATCATTTTTGGAGGAAATATTGAAAAGATGACAAAAGAATTTTTTGATAGAATGCAAAAATAATTTGAGATGTCTATGCTTGGAGAATTATCATTTTTCTTAGGGTTGAAAATATTTCAATCAAATAAAGGAATTTTCATATCTCAAAGTAAATATGCCAAGGAAATGTTAAAGAAGTTTGGTTTTGAGGATTGTGCACTAGTTGGCACACCTATGTGTACATGAAATAAGGTGAGCAAGGATGAAGATTCACCTGTTATAGATCAATATTTGTATAAATCTATGATTGGTAGTATTTTATATTTGATAGCATCAAGATTAGACATCATGCATGTAGTAGGTATGGTTGCAAGATATCAGTCATCTCCAAGAGATAGTCATGCTCAGTTGCTAAAAAAAATATTTAGATATATCAAGGGGACATTAGATTATGGATTATGGTATCCCACATGTAATGATTTCACTTTAGTTTCTTATACAGATTCAGATTGGGCAGTGTGCCTAAATGATAGAAAGAGTACAAGTGGAGGAGCTTTCTTCCTTGGTAATAGCTTAGTATCATGGCTAAGCAAGAATCAAAACTTAGTATCACTTTCTACATTTGAAGCAGAATATATTGCAGCAGAGTTGTGTTGTACTCAAGTGCTTTAGATCAAGCAAACTTTGGAAGATACCAAGGTAAAGTATGATGAACCTATTTCTATTTTTTGTGATAACACAAGTGCTATAAATATTTTGAAAAATATAGTAATGCATTCCAGAACAAAACATATTCCCATTAGATATCACTTCTTGAGAGAGAAAGTTGTAGATCAATAGGTTAAAATGGAATATATTAGTACTACAGAGCAAATTGTAGATATTTTCACAAAGGCACTACCAAAAGACACATTTGAGTATCTGCAAGAGAAGTTGAGAGTAATTTCCTTTACTTCCTACCATTGAGGTTTAGCATCAGTTGAAGGGGAGCTAAGTGTTAGCTCTAGGGAGGCCCTTTGCCATTGATGTCAAAGGGGGAGAATAATAGGTACAGGTGTAGAAATAGGTATAGGGAATAGGTACAAGTTGCTATAGTAAGGGCGAGTTACTATATGTTTTTAGATGATAGTATGTGCATGTGACAAGATGTGGTAGTTTTAGAATTGAGGTTGTCATCAATGACAAAGGGGGATATTGTTGGAAATATTGTCATTGATGTCAAAGGTCTAGCATTATGGTTGATATAGGCTCCATTGCATTTAATGATGTTTGTAATTATTATATCTTGGCTAATGTGAGTTAATATTTATTTAATATTAACAAATATATTTTTGGTTGCATATGAGACAAAAAGAAGGACCCATGGAGAAGTCAAAGAGCCATGGGGTAAAGACAAAAGAAGGATGGGATGCATTTTCCCATGAAGAGTCATCTTGGGGTATTCCAAGAGTCACCAAGTGAAGACAAAAGAGGAAGGGTGCAATTTCTCATGAAGGGACACTTTGAGGAATACGAAGAGTCACCAAGAGGGAAGGATGTTTTTGCTCATGAAAGGTCACCACATGACTTTTCAAAGGTGAGGATATGAAGGTTCATACAAGTTTGGTGCCATTTTCCATGAGGATTGAAGGGTCACAAAGGGGGAAGGCCAAAGATCATTTGGAAAGCTATAAATAAAGGCTTGAGAAGCCATTTGTAATATGGAAGATAGAAGTTAATTTGATATTTTAATATCTAGCTTAGAAGAGCATTTATGAGAGATGAATATGATTTGTATTTGTTATATCTAGCTTATAAGAGAAAAGGTGAGAGAGAGGAAAGAGATGTTGTAATGAACTATCATTTGTTGAGATAGAAACATATAGAGATAGTTGTGTGGTTTACACAAAGGGGTTGGTGCTCATGAATTGTTGCTGGGTTGGTGCTTGGCAAAGGGGTTGGTGATCCTGTGGGTTTGTGCTCATGAATAGTTGATGGGTTGGTGCTCAGCAAAGGGGTTGGTGCTCCTACAAGTTGGTGCTCATTCATATACTTGAGATTGTTCTCTGTAGTTTTTCCCACATCGAGTTTCCATGTTATATCTGGTGGCTCTCTCTTATGTGGTGTTTATTGTTTTAGTTCTATTGCATATCTTGAATGTTTGATTAAGTGGAATTTGATTAAGGGAATGTTTTATAAGATATATGATATACTGATTCACCCCCCTCTTAGTATATTTTATGCTTAACAGAGTAAAGTTTTTGTAGGTATATTTAATTATTTTTTTAGGTATCATGGCATCTCTTTTTAGGTTTAATGGAGTCTAAAGGCAAGAGGATAGGCTATTAGGCCTAATTAGCCTAATTGATCAATCAAGCAAGTAAAGAATGGCATTGAAAATCTATTAGATGAATTAATTTTGGAGTTACCATATTACATATATATTGTTTAAGTGGATATATATTTATAGATTCAATCCATAAGTTCTATTTCATGAAATTTGAGCTCAAGTTGAGTTAACTAGTCCTTAAGGATCAAATCTCTTCAGTTGAATTTTGACTAGATCATGATTTCCATGCAAGGAGGGGCTTTCTTATGTTCTAAAACATGTTCAAATACTCAATTTTAGTTCCATTTTGGATTTTAGAATGGAATTTCATACATTAATTTTTTTTTACTTTTCTATGGGCCCCACCACTTTCCTTCCATGCCAAAATTTGAAGATTATGCAAATTTTTATAAAGTTTGGGGATTTTTATGAATTATTTTAGCATTGTTAGAGGATTATGTCTTGAGTTAACTAACCAAGACTAATCCTTATATAAATTCAATTCGACTTTGGCTTTAGGTTAGTTTTAAACATATATATTAGCTTTTTCAAGCCATTTTTCATTAATTCTTGGAGTTGAAAAAACTATATTCTAGAACATACATCAATAAAGGAGATTTTTTTTATTTTACTTATGAGTTTTAATAGAGAATAGAGTGTAATTTATTGTGTCTCAACACATAATTGGGATTATATCTCCTTTTGGTAGGTCCCTTCCTCACCTATTTCTTTCTATCTCACTTTCTACAAGTCATTTGAAAAGGTAAAAAAGGAATTTTGTAATCCAAAATTCTTTCAATCTTTCATCTGAAATACTTATGATCAGGTGAAATCTAGGAATTTTATTGATTTATATGTGTTCATTGGTTTCAAAAACTTCCATAAGATATAAAAAAAAAGGTGCATCACCCTATTAGATAAGATTTCCCTTTAGTTTCCTTCTTCCCCTTTTCACCCCAAAAATAATAGTACATTAGTTTTAATAGATAAATATTAAGGGAACCAACCCTCTCTAGAGGTTATTATCAATAAAAAGTCACCCACACTCTAATAAGTTCTAATTATATTAGCTAGAGTGAGGGTGTTCTTTTCACATCTTCAATTAGGGTGCACTCGAGAGTCATAACATCTGGCTCATAGAGTTAACTATCTGTAAGGTCTAGCACCCTAGGTTGAGTGACAAGTCAAAATTTGTCCTTGCTATGTATTTTCATCATGAATAACATATTAATTTTATTTTAATACTATTAAGGTGGTCTCAAAAATGTTCAACATCCTACATATTTTCCAACCTTCTCAACTCACATCTCTCTTTTGTACTTAGTCTA
>JARHVA010004611.1:292500-467500 GCA_037957365.1 Torreya grandis
CCTTATGTTTGTGGCTATAGAACTTATATCCATACTTGACTTCCCTTGATAATTGACTATAAATGAGTCATCTTGCTACAAATTTATCAATATATACCCCATTTGATCACCCTTTCCATCAGTCACTCCTCCATTTGACACTTCCCTTTCCATCAGTCACTCCTCCATTTGACACTTCATCTTGTGTCATAGCTGGCATAATCCCCAAATTTTCCATATAGGCTTGATTGAATGACTCATTAACATAGGGAGATGGATCATAATGTTGATCCAAGGAAGGTTAAATATTATGCTCTTAGGCAAGGTTATTTTGACTAGGCACTAGAGTCCTTGAGCTAGGAGGAGCATTGGGATTGTAACCACCATATGGCTTAGATTGAACCAGTTGTCCTTGGCCTTGGGAATGACCTTGGAAAGGAGGTATATTACCTTGATAGTTGGGGTGGCACTGATTAGGATGATAGTGATTTTGGAAGGGTTTAACTTTCTATTATTGAATTATCCTCTTTAGACCTAGGATATCTTATTCCATGGCTCTCATCCTTTATTAAAACCTACATTTGTCTGGTTGACTAGGGGCAAAAACCTTATTTTTAGGTGCAAGAATGGGACTAATAGTAGGTGTAAGAGTTTGAAAGTTATGAAATAGATTCATGGGAGGTCTTAAAGCAATATTTTCCTCTTGAATCAAATAATTCTTTATCCTAATGGTAACCTCATAGGCATTAGGTAGAGTGTCACCTCCCATAGATTGTATCACCATTGAAATGTCACTATCAAATGCTTTAAGGTAATAAAGGAAATAATGGTGAGATTTTGGTATTACCAAGTTTTGGATTCTACCCCATGTCTTCTATAATTTTGTATTGAAGTCTTGAATGAATTCTTGAGGTTCTCTCCTAATGGTGGTTAGTTGTTCCATTAGTGACAAGTTATCACTCTTGTCCTCAAATCTTATTCTCAATGCATCTCCCAACTAATCACAAGATGTGATTGATCCAGGTGCCAATATTACATACCAATCATGAGATTTTCCTTTGAAAGAGATAGCTAAAAAATTGATTATAATGTTTTCCTCTATTATGTTATGGATATTGTGTAAGTTAAAATTATTCCTTATATGCTTGAAGGGTGTGATGGAATACTCATTAGTGGATGATGGAATAATTTTGAGGGAAGATATGGTGATATCATCATAATGACAAAGATTTAGAGGGATGTAGCCATTAAAGGCAACAAAAATATGTTTCCTTTCCATGGTGGCCTTAGGACATTTAAATAATGGGAGAATCAAGAACATTTAATGGGCTTATGAGAAAGATATGACCTCTTTAGATAAGGATGGGTGTTTTCAAATCTACTTTCCTTATAGGAATAAGGAATAAGTAATTGAAATTCAGAAGGTATTTCTTTGGTGACTGACCTTGTGTATACATTTGAAATGCATGAGTGCACTAGTCTACAAATAAGATTGAAACTTTGGAGTCACCAAACATAGCAAGAAGTGAACTGTTACACTTTTTTGTTATACCCTTCATTTCCTTACTTTGAAATTGCCTTTATGATGGTGAGGATTGAAATTGAGTGTCTAAAAATTCCATACAGAGCATTGAAAGATATGATATGACATGATAAGGTAGATAATATTCTATTTCATGTAATTTATGCCTCCCTAATTGATGAATTCATCCTTGAAATGTGTCATTCACTGCCTCCAATCATTCATCACTAGTCTCCTAGGTCTGTCCTCACACGTGTCATCCAAATGGCTTGTAGTTTCTCATGGATATGAATTTCATGGGGTGAAGGAAATTTTTTTAAGACCTAATTTTCCTCATTTCCATCATGTAGACATCAAAATTTTCTAGGTCACCTCTCTCACTATCTCACTAGGCAATCACATTATCCTCACTATGCTATATACTGATTATCTACAATGAATGATATAAATGAGATGTTTTCATGCTTTAGTGTTCTAAGAATTTATTTTTAGAATCTTAAAAGTGTCCCTAAAGACCTCCATAAATGGTTATTACTTTTTTATTCTCCTCTACAGCTATCAAATCCTACAAGAAACATATTATTAGACTATTCCATACAAATGATAATATGTTAAAAGTGTATGTCATGGAGTCTAGGAGATTTTTAGACATGTCTATAGAAATTTCATGGTTGTTTAACCTCTCATAAATGAATTAATCTCCATATTTTATCCATCAGGTCCAAATCAAGGTTTTAGGAGGTTTAGATTATTAAAGATTGTTCATAAAATCTTGACATCCAACCTTTGAACCAATTTTAAAAATTTTGGGTATGGTTCCACTTTTAACTCTCCCTAAGTGTTTGAGGTCTCATGCATAAGGTCCATACTAATATGAGTAATTAATGATAACTCCTAAACTGAAATAGGTTGAACCTTGTCCCCATTTAGTGTGAGTGCACAAGTATTTTATTAATTTCTAAAAAAAAAGTACATAAGGGTGCCTTTACTCTGCTAACCCTTTTACAATGCAAACATGGATTTATATAGTTTTTACCAATGATTAGTAACAACAACTAATCCTATAACCAACTAAATATGGTAAAACAACCTGTAAGGTAATTCTAATTAATAAATATAAAACATTAAAACTACCTAATAATTAAACTAAGTTTATTTTATGGGGGTGTCTTTACTAAAAGATGCATGCCCCATTTACAATAATTATTTATTACCTACCAAAAATCTAACCTAATGTTAAGACTTTGGAACAAGTCCTAACAAACCCCCCTATGATCCAAAGTTAGGTCTTTGGACACATACCAAGCATTTTTCTGAATTTTTCAAATTTGATTCTGTCAAGGGGTTTTGTGAAGATATCAGTTGTCAGATCGATAGTTGGGAAATATATTGGATAAAGAGTTTTCTTTGCCACCAACATTCACAGATAGTGGTATTTGACATCCATATGTTTTGTTTTGGCATGAAACACTAGATTCTTGGACATCTTGATTGCACTCTGATTATCAATGTATAACTGTGTAGGAGCAAACTGAGAAACCTAAAGATCTTCAAGAATAAGACAAAGGTAAACAATTTATCTAGAAGCATCCCATGTTGCAATATACTCTAATTCTAATAATGAATTTTCCACTATATCCTACTTCTTACAACACCAAGAAATGGTAGATGAACCCATATGCATAGTGTATCATGTGGTTGACACTCTGTCATCCACACATCTACCAAAATCTACATCACAATATCCAACAAGTTTGAAGTTCTTATTGTGGTGTTATTCAAGGCCATATCTTTTCATTCCCTGAAGGTAATAAAGTACTCATTTTGCTACATGCCAATTAATTTCTCTAGGCTCATGCATAAACCTAGATAAAATTCCATCTAAAAATTTAATATCAGGCTTGGTAGTCATCAAGTATATCAAACCTCCCACCAATTTCCTATATGTGGTGCCATAAAAAAAAGGCACTGCTATCATCCTTAGACAATTTCAAGTTACTTTCCATGGGAGTGAGGGTAGGTTTGCAATCACTCATGCCAAACCTCTCTAATAACTCAAAAATATACTTAGTTTGTGAAATGAGAATACTTTGCTCTTTCTGAGTTACCTCTATGCCTAGATAGTAGTGAAGAAGTCCAAGATCTATCATCTCAAACCCATCTTTTAATTCCTTCTTCACAGACTTGTTATGGTTTTCATCATTACCTGTGAGAAATAAGTCATTGACATAGAGAACAAGTATCATCATTTTCTTACCCTACACTCAAAAATAGAGAGTATCATCAAATTCACTATGATGAAAACCAATGGATTTCAAGTATGAATCCATTTTCTCATACCAAGCCCTAGGTGCCTATTTGAGTCCATATAAAGCTTTTATCAATTTCCATACTTTGTGTTCAGCACCCACCTGTTCAAAACCCTGAGGTTGTTTCATATAGACTTCTTCCTATAAATCACCATTTAAAAAAGTACTTTTAACATCCAATTGATGTACTTTCTAACTATTTTGTGCTGCTAAGGCAAGTACCATACGAATAGTGTGCCATTTGGCAGTTGGTGCAAATGTTTCCTCATAGTCAATACCTTCTTGTTGCACATATCCTTTTGCAACAAGTCATGCCTTATCTTTATCAATGGAGCCATCTGATTTATACTTAGTCCTATAAACCCATTTACATCTGATGGGTTTAACATGTGGAAGAGGATTAACTAAAACCCATGTATTATTGTTAAGTATGGAATCATACTCACATTTCATTGCATGTTGCCAAACATGTTCAGTAGATGCCTCCTCAAAATTGGATGGCTTAGTGGAAGAAGTAGTAACAACCATAGCATAGTTTACCTATTTTCAAGAATTATTGGGCCTTGTTAAACCAACTTCATCTGCTATCAAGTCAAAAAATGTACTTTGAGCCCATTTTGGATACTTAGACAAATTATTCAAATTAGGGACTCCTCTCAACATGTGCATCATTTGAAAGGGGACTTAGAGAAATTTCAATAATTTCTAAGTCATCAACCTATGAACTTGTAGATGAAGGAGAGGAAAGTGAAGGAATTAGAGTCTCATACCATAACTTTGAATATTTTTCCCCATTATTCAAACCCTTATCTCTTTTTGTAGTTTTCCTCTCTAATCTATCAAGTTGAGAATCAATATCTGCAGTGTTCATAGTCCCAAACTCATCAAATATTACATCTTGACTCACTATGAGTTTGCCTGAATCTTGTGCAAGCAAATGAAACCCCTTTTTATCTTTAGAATAACCAAGAAAGATACATTTTTGACTTTGTGTTCCAACTTAGTTCTATGTTTAATAGGAACCAAAGAAAAACAAACACATCCAAACACTTTCAAGTGTTTAACTTTTGGTTTAAATCCATACCATGTCTCATATGGAGTTTGTCCCAAAAGTGCAACTGTGGGGGACCTATTTCTCAAATACACTATAGTACCAATAGCTTCAGCCCAAAACTTATCATCAAGCTATTTATAGTGCAACATGGCACGTGTTGTGCCCTCTAAAGTTCTATTAATTCTTTCAAATACTCCATTTTGTTGTGGAGTATATGCATTACTATATTGTCGATGAATACCATGTTCTCAACAATAATCTAAAAATTCATTAGAGGTATACTCACCTCCATTATCTGAATGAAGAGTGGCCAAATGTGAACTTGTTTCTTTTTCGACTAAGTGTAACCAATCAACAAACTTAGAAAAAACTTCAGATTTGTTTTTCATAAAGAATACCCAAGTCATCCTAGAAAAGTCATCAATAAACAAGATAAAGTATCTACACCCACCAATGGATGACTTTTTCATGTCACATACATCACTATGAACTAACTGTAAACATCTATTAGCTCTCCAAGATGACTATTTAAGAAAATTTTCTTGATTTTATTTGCCCAAAACACATGACTCACAAAGAATACTATCTTTGCAAAAAGTGGGCAACCCATTCACCATACCATATCTCTGCAAATCCACGAAAGAGTGGATATTCAAATGTCCATAGCAAAGATGCCATAACCACTGTGTAGACATAGTACCTGTACCTATGTCAACAACTATTACAAGTTCTATATTGGGAGGAAGCACCTTATAATGCAATCTAACCAAGTTTCCATCTTCATATCATGTATACATTGTTTTATAATCATCCTTCACTGAATTGATGTAAATGAGCCCATTATGAAGCACAATTTGATAACCTTTGTTTTGAATAGTTACCAAAGAAAGTAAGTGTTTCTTCAATGTGGGAACATACCAAACATCCTCCAAATATTTTATATACCCATTAGGAAGAAGAATCTAAGTAGATCCAAGTCCTAGTGGTGTATGCATAGACTTATCTACTAAGGTAACTGGAGAGAGAGAAGCTTCCTTATAAGACCAAAAGAGATCTATCCTAAATATCATGTGTTTGGTTGCTCTTATGTCTAAATCCCATACATCTATGAGCTCATCTCTAGCCTCATATTCAATATAATCAATGTGCCCCAAAGTAGTGAATGCAGATTCATGGGCAACATTACTAGATTCATCATAGTCATGATCGGCACTGAGTAGAGTTAGTCTTAGTCACTTTTTGTGGCCTCTAAATTTTATCAAAAAGAATCCTACATTGTGAGGCAATGTGACCAAAGTTTCCACATCTATGACACTGAATGCCTGATCTACCTCGACCTCTGTTGCTATATGAGTTGTGACCATGTCCTCGATCACTTGTTTCATGTGAATGTGATTGATTAGATTGTTGATTATTTGAATGACCCCTACCTTTGTTTTGATATCTACCTCCTTTGTAACCTTGACCCCCTCTATAATTATTTCCTCTATTGTTTTGATGCCCAGATGAAGATGAAATAGGCTTTGACTCCAACACATGGGCTTCTTCAATTTTCTTGGATTTCTTGGGTAGAGAGAGGTCATGTTGGATGAGAAACTTAGCCAACTTATCAAAGGTGATGCCTGTGATCTTGTCAGAGACATGCAACATTTCAACAAAATTCCTATAGGACCTTGGTAGTCCTTTCAAATCAGTAGTAACTATGAGGTCATCATATAGTTTTCCAAAACTAGCCTTAGTGTACTCAGTAGTGATATTTTTCAATTTAGACATATATTCTCCCATATCCCCATCTTCATCTAATGACAAAGTAAACAACTATATATGAATATCTATTTTCTTATGCTTAGGTTTCTTATCATACAAATATGATAATGTTTTCCATGTAGTGTAACTATGAGGAGAATTTTCAATATGAACATAAGTATGACAAGTACAACAACATTTAATGAGAGCTAAGGCCTTAGAATCATGCAAATTGAATATATCTAATTTAGCCTACTCTGTTGGCAATGTGGGATTTTCATTCTTAACAATATCCCATAACTCATTAAACACTAGTGAAGCCTCCATCAATCATTTCCAATCTAAATAATTGGAAATTAATAATCTATCACCATTTGAAAGTAAATTCTAAAATTTTAGCATTTTGAAATGAAAGCAAGTGCAGTAGAGAAAAGTGCAACAAAATGCAAAAGAAATGAAACAAATATCACACTCACTGCACAAGACACTACTTCTACCGGGTTTTGCACTTAACCTCCGCATAGAGCATAAAAGAAAAATAAGTATTTTTTATGGGTTTTGCAGTTAACCTCACCAAAAAATCAATGATTACACCCTTATTTTGCCAAATTACAACCTTATCTCACCACAACAATGTAAAAGAAATATGATTAAATTTCTCCTTTTTCAAAAAATTAAATAACACAATACAATAAATATGTGTTTTACAATATTCGAATTTAAAAAAGAAATATTCCTTTTTTAGAAAAGCATATTCCAAAGCAAAAAAACTTTCTCTAAAAAGAAGGGATTTGAACCCTTGACCTCCTCCTTTACAAACTTCTAACAAAATAAGCTTAACCAATTGCTCTAAAAGCATTTGCAAAACATTATACTTAGAAATTTCTACTTATTCCAAATTTTGTGTATGAGGGAAAATTTAAAAAAATATATATATGAGTAAATAAATTCAATTTTTTCCCTTTTTACAGCCTTCTCAAGCAAGCTTCCTCCCGTGGGACCCACTAAGACAAAATTTTGATATCAAAAAACATTAGAAACAACAAAAATAAAATTTTGAATTTTATTGTAGCACCATGTTTGCTTGGGATGCCATGGCAGCTCCTGGGAATTTTCTTTTCACTTGTTTTCTCTCTCATAGGCTATACAA
The DNA here is from genome assembly GCA_037957365.1 of Torreya grandis. Classification (NCBI taxonomy): domain Eukaryota; kingdom Viridiplantae; phylum Streptophyta; class Pinopsida; order Cupressales; family Taxaceae; genus Torreya; species Torreya grandis. The sequence goes on from JARHVA010004611.1 coordinate 300,261, forward strand.
GTCCATACAGGTTGGGTAAAAATGATTTTCATGGAGTTTTTGCAAATTTTTTGAGGTGTATTTGAAGGGAATGAGATAAAAATAAAGCTTGGGCATTGGACGGCCATACCACAGGCCGTACAAGTTCAAAAAATTCTCAAATTTACAATTTGAATGCAAAAAATAGGGGTTTAATATCATTTGATCAAGATTGGCAGGTGTTTTAGCTATTAAGAGGCCTGAGAATGAGATGAATCAATAATGGAAGCCATGCATAAATATTACAGACATTTTTTTCAAATAAACAGGTCGTCAAATCTGGTTTTGGCCAAAAAACAATGAATTTAATAACATTAAAATGCTAAAAATTCATTTTTATGCCAGACGAGGAGGTTTGAACACAAGACAATGGAGTATGAATGATAAAAAAAGACCAGACTGTGGTATATGGAAAATATACAAGTTTAAATATAAATAATATTTGAAAAATTAAAATAGTTTAATAATTTTTCAAAATATTTAAACCAATACTATATGACATACCTTATTTCATGCCATATGATATCACGTGAATTGATTTTTCACCTTGCTCTTCAAATTCACCAAGCTCCCAAAATAACCATGCTCTGATACCACTGATAACTCCTGAACCAAAATAGGTTGAACATTGTCCCCACTTAGTGCAAGTGCACAAGTATTTTATTAATTTCAAAAAAACAAGTACATAAGGGTGCCTTTACTCCGTTAACCCTTTTACAATGCAAACATGGATTTATATAGTTTTTACCAATGACCGGTAAAAACAACTAATCCTATAACCAACTAAATATGGGAAAACAACCCATAAGGTAATTCTAATTAATAAATATAAAACATTAAGAATACCTAATAATTAAACTAAGCAAGTTTATTTTATGGGGGTGTCTTTACTAAAAGATGCATGCCCCATTTACAATAATTATTTATTACCTACCAAAAATCTAACCTAACTTTAAGACTTTGGAACAAGTCCTAACAAAATTGTTCATAAAATCTTGACACCAAATCAAGGTTTTAGGAGGTTTAGATTATTAAATATTGTTCATAAAATCTTGACATCCAACCTTTGAACCAATTTTAAAAATTTTGGATATGGTTCCACTTTCAACTCTTCCCAGGTGTTTGAGGTCTCATGCATAAGGTCCATACTGATATGAGTAATTAAAATTAGCCTCTCAATCTCTCTCATACATTCTAGAGATGTCTGAGATGGTTTTGGGTTTAAATGACCAACTTAGGCTAATTTCTTTAAAACCAATGGATGTTGTGGAGTCTCCACTATCTTTGAAGATCATCAACTAATTTAGGCCTACTAACTTTAGAATGTATACTTATGTATGACCACCTGTATGTGATTCCCATTATTGTAGGTGACCTTAAATTTTTTCACATCTATATCAACCTCCCACATCATCTCAAAGGGTTCCAAGACTCCCCATCACATTATCCTACCATTAATGTACTCTTCTTATAACTTTGTTTTGACTGGGAGTGCCTTCTGTCTAAGACAAAATAAAGGCATCTCCCCTATTCACAAGGCCAAAATGGAAATATGGGAAACACTCAAAGAAATATGACACTAGATATATACATGGAAAACCCAAAAGCAAAAACCATGGTGAGAATAACTACAAGAACATATTATTCTAATCCAGCCTCACTAGTAAATCTCACTAGTTACATTTAAGGAAACCAATCCTAAGGAGATAAAAATCCCCTAATTTAAGAGCACAAATTTTAAGGAAGCACCCACTTGGTTTATAGAATGGAACCAACCTATCAAAATCTTCTATGGAGATACAACTCTAATTTATTAATTAGATTCATAAATGAATATAGCTCTAACTCTCTATTACAAGTTTGGTCTGTAACTACTCATTCTCTACACATCTCTCTATGTGATTTTATTACTTTATATTCTTCTCTCTTTGTGTCTGGATATGTCTCTAATTGACACACTTCATCTCTATCTCACTTTGCTCCTCTGTGCCACTCTATTTATATTTTTATCAATTTGAATAGCTCTAACATCATCTTCCTTTGTCTTAGATACTACACACACACACACACACACACACACACACACACACACACACACACACACACACACACATACACACACACAATATAGGGTTTGCTTCTTCTATGTTTGTTCATAATTACATCATAATAACATATGCTAATTTTAGACTCTAGTTCATTATGAATTGACTTGTAGCTTTCTTTCATCTCAATTTCATAAATCACATAGTAATTGTAGGTCTCTTTACTATTTATAACATCTATTAGATTCAAGTCTTTAATGCATAGGATCTTTTATGTAGATTGATTAGTTGGATCGATCAATCTCATTGTTTGTGTCACATGTTTCTATAACTAACCATTTGTTTGGACATGAATTTAAATGGTGGCCATTGATCTTATGATTTGTGCCATCTATAAGCTCTTTCACTCCATCAAATCCTTATATGCTTTTGATATTTAAGGTTATAACTTTAAAACACACCCATTGATCTCTAGAACCTAGCTCCCATGTGCCATTTGATATTTAGAATTAGAAAATCTTTATCATTGTCTTCCATTAAACATTGAGATCTTTATCCCATCTTGCTACTTTCTAAGTATTTAGATCATTTTTGCTTCACCTGATATTATTGAACCTACTTGCTTTTTATCTTGTCATTATGTCGATAAACATTGAGCACTTTATAACATGATTCCTTTTGCTCCATTTCATTTCCTTTCCATGATTGCCTGTGTACCATCAGATCTTGTAAAAAAATCATTCTTTATCTATTCAACCCTTGAGGATATGAGACTTATAGCTTTCATGTTAACATGGAGGGTCCTCTAATCACTGCTTGAGTGATTGACTGCTAGGTTGAGGGTCTAGTTTATTGATGAAAATAAAGGCTTAAGTTGTGACTTAATCTATTGGGTCCAGTGCCTTTTAGAATAATAGAAGTGCCATTCAAAACAATAGAAGTGCCCTTCAGAACATATCAAATGACCCATCGAAAACTTTGCACATGTCCTCCAATCCTTCCTAAAGTGCCCTTTGGAGCATCTCAACATGCCGTTTAGAAACTTTGTTGTAGACTTTTTATCCAATAAGCTTCAAAACAATTTCCTTGAAAAAATGCCAATTGACCTTTGGAACTTATTGTAGCAAGCTAAAGTGCCCTTTGGGTCTCCACAAAAGTACCCTTTGAAACTATTGTTATGAGATAAGGTTCCCTTTGGGACTTCACAAAAGTAACCTTTAGAACTTTTGTTGTGAGCTATAGTGTCCTTCAGGCCTTCAAAAAAGTAACCTTCATAAATTTTGTTGTGATCCAAAGTGCCCTTTGGGATTTCACAATGTGTCCTTCAAAATATTTGTTTAAAAATTTTTGTCTTACAAGACTTAAATAGATCCTCTGAAAGAATTCTTTGAAACACTTTTCTTGAAATAATTCCCCAAAAAGGTTCTCCTAAAAGAATTCCTTGAAACACTTTTCTTGAAAGAATTCAAAGTTGAACAATAGACTATGGAAACTTAGTAAGCTTCTAGCTGAGATGCAACCTTATATGCATTTGTAATATTTTTTATACTCATCCACATGACTTAAAACTTAGACCATATAAAATAAACACAAACTTGATTATTTTAGTGTGATCATTTCCTTCAAGAACTTCTATAAATGTAAATATTGTTATCATCAACCTATGTACTTAGCCATATTTGTCAATATAATCATGTTTAAAAAATGATTCATATGATTGTTCTTAGATGTCCATAAGCATTTAAAGTACACACATAACTCCATGAGGTTTCTACAACTTGTCCATCCAACTCAACATCTTCATCATTAATTATTGATATCTCATGAATGCTTAAACATCATTGATAATCCTTTACACATCAATAACTATGTCCAACAATCTACCCCTTTATCATTGATGGAAAACTAAATGCTCTGATCTTCTACTATTTAGCTCCTTCTCTAGCATTGCTTGCATTGACTTATAATAAGTATTAACTAAAATTGTTCATACCAAACATGCTCCCCCTTTGGTAATGACACATTTGCCTTTTTACGAAGAACATTTTCCCTTTTTCTCCCACTTTGACATTAATGGAAAAGGTAATCCTTCTTACTTGTCTATCCAAAGTGTTCCTCCCCTCTATCATTTAAAAGATTTTATCCAAGAATCTGCAACCATCAACTCATTATAAATTTATGCATACTTGAGTTGTCTTATCTCTCTTATTCTAGGGTTTAACAATGTTCCTATAATTCTCCCCCTAGACTCATTCCCTATCACTATAATATAGTGATGTGGTGTAGGAGCCACCACTTCCAAATTTTGTCTCAGATATTGAAATTGTTCCTTGGGAAGAGGTTTCATGAATATGTCTATAATTTTATTCTTTATTGCCATATATTTCATTGTGACCTCTTGATTTACAACCTTCTCTCTCAAAAAGTGATACTTGATTGATATATACTTGGTTTTGGAATCCATCACTGGATTATTTGATAAGTTAGTAGCACTTGAATTATCACAAAGAATAGAGATAAGCATTTTGTACTCTACCTTGATGTATTTGAGAGTTTTCTTCATCCACAAGACTTGGGTGCAGCATGTCACTACTGTAACATACTCTACTTCTACTATAGATAGAATCACTAACTCTTGCTTTTTGCTCAACCATGAAACAAGTCTATTTCCAAGGAAAAATTAACCACCACTAGTGCTTCTTCTATCATCTACACTTCCTACAAAATTAGCATCTATATATGCTATCAAAGTGAAATATTCACTTGTAGGATACCATAGGCCATAGTCAATTGTGTTCTTAACGTATCTAAAGATTTTTTTTATTGCATTGACATGTGACTCTTTAGGAAGAGTTTGAAACCTAGTAATCATGCATATAACTTGCATGATATCTAGTCTTGATGCACTTAGGTATAACAAGCTACCTATCATTGATCTATACATGGTCTGATTTACATCAAGTGACGTGTCCTCTTTGCTCAACTTGTATCTAGTTATCATGGGGGTACTAACTAGTTTTCTATCTTCCATTCTAAATTTCTTGAGCATCTCCTTTACATACTTATTTTTTGGTATATGAATAAACCTTCATTATATTGTGTTATTTGTATGCCAAGGAAGAAGTAAAGTTCTCCTAGCGTAGACATCTCAAATTCATTTTTCATTTGTGTATCAAATTCTTTGCACATTTTGTTATTGCTACCACCAAATATGATGTCATATACAGAAATAACAATAATAAACATATTCTCACCTTCTAATTTGAAGTAAAAATTATTTTTTGTACATCCTTTATTGAATCCTTGTTGTTGCAAGTATTGGTCCAATCTCGAATACCATGCTCTAGGTGCTAGTTTTACACCATATAGTAATTTTTAAGTTTGCACACATAATCTTATAAATCTAACAACTAAAAAAAATTTGTTTGTTCAATATAGACTTCTTCTAGGTTCCATTTAGGAAAGTAGGCTTTACATCTATTTGATAGACTTTGAACTTATTGTAAATAGAGAATGCTAAAAAAATTATTATAGCTTCCAACCTAACAACTAGAGCAAATGTTTCCTCAAAGTCTATGCCTTCTACTTGTGCATATCCCTTACACACCAATATAACTTTATTTCTTACAATAGCTCCATATTCATTGAGCTTGTTTCTATAGACCCATTTTGTTCTGATCACATTCTTATTTGAGGGTCTTAGAACTAATTTCCAGTTTTTTTTCTTTTCTATTTGGCTCAATTCTTATGTCATGACTTTCATCCAACTATCATTCTTGTTGGCTTCAACATAGCTCTTAGTCTTAATTTAAGACATTAGAGCAAAACTTACTTGCTCCTTATTCATTGCAGCTCTTCTCTTTATTTAAAATCGTACATTCTTACTACCAATTATCTTCACTTTAGGATGATCCTTTTGATCAAATCTTAGAGGAGATTTTTCATTCCTTTCCTCAACATCTTCACTATCTTCTTCTTCATTATCTACTTCTTCTTCAAAATCTAATTCAATTCTAATTTCTTTATCAGGTTCAACATGTTTCAATCCTTCGTCAAATTTGACATTTATACTCTCTACTATCTTGTGTATCCTCTTATTGTAACATACATATGATTTTATTTGAGTGGAATAACCAAGAAATATTACTTCATCACATCTTGATTCAAATCCTCCTAGTTTGTCCTCCTTTCTTCTGATGTACCATTTAATTTCAAATACTTTGAAGTATTTAATAGAGGCAAGATTTCCATACCATAGCTCACAGGGAGATTTTTCACTATTTACCCTCAGTTGAACTATATCCAAGATGTTGATGGCACACTATCAATGGAGGAAATACCAGAAAACTACATTGAAAATATTGAATTTCACACAAAATAGATAAAATATTATTTCAATATGATTTACAAAGAGAGGTGAAAATCTTTAAAATATTTTCACAGGTGGTTACTTAATATAATTTATATTCCCATGAACTAACAAATTATTACAAACAAAACATAATAGTAAATTAAATACTAACTTTACTAACTATGGGGGTGTCACATAAAGTGATACATGCCCTAAACATTATTATTTTAATCTAAGCAACATAATAAATAAACACACTTGGATCAAATATCCAATAGATGTGTACTATTATTTGGAATACTTCTCTCTAGTATCCATTAGATAACTTATCTTCTTTTAACATTATTTCAGCCATCTGCTTGACTGTCCTATTTTTTCTCTCAATAACTAAATTTTGTTGTGGTGTCCTTGATGCAGAGTAGTGACTTTTTATCCCATACTTCTCATAATACTCTATGCATTCATTTGAGGTGTTTTCTCCACCTTTATTAGATATTAAGAATTTGATTTTTATTCTAATCTTATTTTCAACCATGGCTCTAAAGATTTTCAATCTCTCAAATGCTTGAGATTTATCCTTCAAAAATGTTACCCATGTCATTATTGAGTATTCATCTACAAATAACATGAAGTAATGCACTCTTTTAGATCCTCTTGTGTGGGTAAGACTATAAATATCAATATGAACTAATTATACAGGCTTTGTAGTTGCATACTCCTTTGTTTGAAATATGACTCTTGTCTATTTCCTTAGTTGACATTCCTTGCAAGTAGTATCTATAGGTTTGGTTATCTTGGGTATGTGTTTGACACACTTATTTGAACTTACTTTGACTAGATTATCAAAGTTAACATGACCCATTGTCCTATACCACAACCAACTCTCGTCAAATTTTCCCATCAAGAATCTATTGCCATTCACTTCAATAAGGTTGTAGATATTTCTCTACATCCTTTTCCATTCTATAATTATTTTTCCATATCTCTTTATCACTCATCCTTCTGCATCAAATATGACCTTATATCCATTGTCACACATTTGGCTGACACTTTGAAGATTATGCTTTATTCCTTAAACATAAAGAAAATCATGTGTAGGTAGTTTATCATATATGTCCAAGGTTCCTTTACCTTTAATCTTTATTATTTTGTTGTCTTCCAAGATAAAAGATCCTTCCTTATATTTTCTTAATTTGGTGAACTTGATCTTATTAACAGTCATATGCTTTGATCATCCATTATCTATCACCCACAAATTGTGTTCTTTGGCATGGAGTGTAGTTTGAGCAATCATGGATTGATTTTTCACTCTCTATACTTCAATGTGTTTCTTATATGTCCTCTTTTTCTCTTAATAGAGATTTATGAACCTTTATTCACACTAGGAGACATGATTTTCTTTACATTGTGTAATTTTGATATTACATAATTAGTTTTACAATGATTATCTATGTGACAAAAATTATTATAATTATAACACATTAAATTTGTATCTAATAGAGGAAAAAATAAATTTCTACTTACAAAACTTGTTCTCTTTGTAGATATAACTCTACGATCAATAGCCTTATGACCAAAATGATTATAGCTATAACAATAACCATAAAAATATGAGGAATACTTGGTCATAGAATTTCTTGGTGAAACATGGGGAACTCTTCTAAGCTTTAGCTTCTTCAAGTCTCTCACTTTGGTATATCCATCTACATTGTCTACTTTTGTCTTCTTCTTTTCTTCAGGTTTCTTTTTAGGTTTTGATTTCTTCATAACAGTTGTGTTTGAGTTTGTCTTTGTTTCCTTTCAATATTTCCCTTTATTTTATCTTGATTATCCTTCTACCTTAAAGTTTTCATATATTATATAAAATGTACTAGTTGAGGAACTTTATCCCTTATCATAACCAAGACTTGTTTTCTCTTTTGAGGGATTTTGAGAGTTGATCAGTTCATCAAGAATGTTTGATCCTCATGTCAACTTCAGACCTTTGTCTATTTTTTATTTAGCTTTTTCAAGATCTTTTCTCAAGGCCACTATCTTTTCTTCTAGCTTCATACTTTCATTAGATTTAGATTGTAGTTCAAGTTTGACTACATCTTCTATTCTCTTAGCCTCTTCAACTTGTGTCTTTAGACTTACTATAATCTAATCAGATTTCTCAAGGATTTTAGAAATTTTCTCAATTTCCTTTTGTCCAAGATTATTTTGTTTTAAGTTCTCTTTTATTAGCTTATCAATCTCATCTAGAGCAGATATGAGTTCACCTTCTAGGTCTACTTCTCCTTCCTCTTCTTCATCCCATTCTTTAACTTCATCTTGATCTAGATTTACAGGAGTGGATTCTACTATGATGAACAATGATTCATTTCCCTTAGCTAAAAAATCATGGTCATAATCACCATCTGAAATACCATTGTCTTACATTAAGTCATTATCTTCTTTTGTGTATAGACCTTTCTTATTCTTAAAGAAGTTCTTCTTATTAGGATAGTGGGGTTTTACCTTTTTGCTACTCTCTACTTGTTTAGAGTTATCCTTTTTATTTTGAGGGCATTTAGTAGTAAAATGTACTAATTTACCATAGTTAAAACATTTGAAGGGTAAATTACCTTTATACTTTCAAGATCTTCTCACTAGTCTTCTAATAAAGTTAGCTTCTTCTTCATCAGTCTCCTTAGATTCAGATGTAGATGTTTATTCCTTTAATTTATTGTCTACTTTGAATGCAAATTCTCTTTTGAATGTGTTTGTCTCTCCCATTATCATTGCATAGGTTATGAAGGTCCCATGCAACTCATCAACAGTGAGTTTATCTAGATCTCTTGCTTCTTCTATTGCATAAATTTTAGAATCATATCTTAATGGAAAAGATATTAAGACCTTCTTGATAATGATTGAATCTTTTATTTCTTCTCCAAGGCCTCTAATTGCATTGACTATTTCATCAACTCTAAGAAGGTAGTCTACAATTTTCTCCTCTTCATCCATTTTGAGGCTTTAAAACTTGCCTTTGTAAGTTTGTATCTTGGATTGTTTTACCGTGTCATCTACTTCATATATGCTCTTCAATTTTCTCTAGATATCTTGAGACATCTGATAGTTCATAACTTTGATAAACTTTGAGTTTGATAATCCACAAAGATTAACATTCTTTTCCTTAGAATTGATCTCATATGCCTTCTTGATGGCCTAATCAGTAGGAGGTGTAGTAGAGGCTATATATCCATTTACCACAAATATCCATACATCAAATCATAATGAGGATAAGTATGCTTACATTCTTATGCTCCAAAATGCATAGTTAGTTCCATCAAAGAGAGGTGATTTGTTTGATGAAGATCCTTCCTTACTAGCCATTGTGTTCACTATTCCACTATCTTACCTCAGTTGATTAATATTATTTTGAGGAACTGCAATCTCTGATACTAATTGATGGAACACAACTAAATAATGAGAGGGGGTGAATGAATATATTAACAAAAACTAGTCCTTTAATGCCTTTTAGAATAAATTGACAGATATATGAAAATCAAATCAAATATGTAGAGATCACATACACACATAAAGAAACATTACACTAGATATATACATAGAAAACTCAAAGGGAAAAACCATGTTGAGAATAGTTTCTAGAATCTACTATTCTAATCCATCCTCACAGTTCAAAGCCTCACTAACAAACCTCACTAGTTACATTTAAGTACACCAATCCTTAGGAGACATAAATACCCTAATTTAAAATCACCAACTCTAAGGAAGAAGCCACTCCCTAATCTAAGAACCCACTCAGTTTATCTGATGGCACAAACTTATCAGACTCTTCTATGGAGATACAACTCCAATTTAAAAATAATATTAATAAATGAATCTAGATCTAACTCTCTATTAAAATTCTAGTATGTAACTAATCATTCTATGCACATCTATCTATGTGCCTTTCTTTCTTTTTAACCCTCTCTATGTGTCTAGATGTCTCTAATTGACACACTTCATCTCTCTCTCACTCTACTCCTCTGTGACACTCTATTTCTATTTTTGTCAATTTTAATAGATCTAACATCATCTTCCTTTGTCCTAGATATTATATATATAGAAATATAATCAAGGGTTTGCTTCTTCTATGTGTGTTCACACTCAGATCATAATAACTCATGCCAGTTCTAGAATCTAGTTCATTATGACTTGACCTATAGCTTTCTCACATCTCGATTCCACGAATTACACCATAATATTAGTTCTCTTTACTTTTTATTCATATATTAGATTTAAGTCTTTAATGTACATGATTTTTAATGTATATTAATTAGTTGGATCAATTAATCTCATTATCTATGTCATAAGTTTCGTAGTGTCTCTACAACTAACCATTTTTCAGGACATGACTTTAAATATTGGTCATTGATCTTATGCTTCATGCCATATATAATATATTTCACTCCATTAGATCCTTTTATGCTTTCAATCTTTAATATTCCAACCTTAAAATGTATCCATCAATCTCCAAAACCTAGCTCTTACATGTCTTTCAATTTTTAGAGTTGCATAGTCCTTACCTCTATCTTCCATTAAACATCAAGCTCTTTATCCCATCTTGTTGCTGCCTATATATTTGGATTGCTTTCACTCCACCTGATATTCTTGACCCTAATCATTTTTTAACATTCCATTGTGTCAATAAACATTGATAACTTTGTAGCACATGAGTCCTATCATTCCATTGGATTTACTTTACATGATTTCCCACACACCATCAGATATTTTGACAAGCTAATTATTTATCTATTTAGCCTTTGAGGATATGACACTTTTCACTTTAATGTTAACTTGGAGGAGCCTTTGATCACTACTCAATATGGTGACTACTAGGTCAAGGGGCCAATTTATTGATGACAACAAAGGCTTAAGTTATGACTTAAGCTATTAGGTCTAGTGACTTTTGAAATAATAGAAATTCCCTTTAGAACATAAAAAAATACCCATAAAAAAATTTGTAAGTGACCTCCAATCCTTCCTAAAGTACCTTTTGGAGCATCTAATCATGACATTAAAAAACTTTGTTGCAGAATTTTTTGTCCAATGAGCTTTAGAGCAATTTCCTTGAAAAAATGCCAACTGACCTTCAAAACTTATTGTAGTAAGATAAAGTGCGCTTTGGGTCTCCATAAAAGTACCCTTAATATTTTTTGTTGTGAGCTAAGGTTCCCTTTGGGAGTTCACAAAAATACCCTTTAGAAATTTTGTTACAGACTTTTTGTCCGACGAGACTTAAACATATTTCCTAATAGAATTCTCTGGAACACTTTTCGCAAAAGAATTCCTTGAAATACTTTTCTTGAAAGAATTCCCTGAAACACCTCTCTGAAAATAATTTGAAGTTGAAAAATAGACTATGGGAACTTAGTAAGCTTCTAGCTGAGGGGCAACCTTATATGCATTTGTAATATTTGCTATACTCATCTGCATGACTTAAAACTTAGACCATATAAAATAGGCACAAACCTGATTATTTCAGTGTGATCATTTGCTTAAGGAACTTCCATACATGAAAATATTGTTATCATTAAACTATTTAATTATTCATATATATTAATATAATCATGTTAATGAAAGGATTCATATGACTCTTAGATTTCCATAAGCATTCAAAGTACATACACAACTCCATGAGGTCTCTACAACTTGTTCATCCAACTCAACACATTCATAATTAATTATTAATATCTCATGATTACATTGAAATTAATGACAATCCTTTAGATATCAATGAATATGTCCAACATTGAACCCTCAAATGTACAAACCCCTTAAAACTAACTCATAGAGCTGACTATTTATAGGGTCTAACACCTTAGGCTGAGTGACAAGTCATAATTTGTCCTTGCTCTGTAATTGAATTATAAACATCATATTAAGATTATGTTAATAATTTTAAGGTGGTCTTAATCATGTTCAATATTCTACATGTTTGATAACCTTCTCAACTCACATCTCTCCTTTTCTATACTTAGTTTATAGACTATGTTGATTGTAGGTAATCACTCAAGAAAATGAAATTCCTATAGGTGTCTTTAAACATGAACAATATGTTTTATGCCCTAAGGTCACCTTGAGGTAACCAAGATAATGATATTGTTATTTTAATTCATTATTACCATAGGGATATGCTCACATTCAAACTACCTCTCACTTTGAGTCCTGCTTATGGGCTATAGGTTTATTTTGGTCTTAAGGGCATTGTAGCTACTAAACATTTTCAATGGAAATTTTCCTAAGTTAGAAACTACTCAACCATAATCTTTGATGGCCTAGAAACTTTATTTTTATGTTGAGGAGTGATATCCCCACCTAGGCTAAAATGTTGAAGTGATTGGGCATGCATAGGATTAATAGACACTTCCCAAAAGATGGATCATTACATGATCAAAACCTTATTTGGCGAATTTAAGGCAACATATCTCTTTAAACAAATTTCTCAATTTGAGAACAAGGTTCTAGGTATATTTTCATGAATATACTCACCCTTATCATAATGGTTTTTTCCATCCTCTTAGACCTCAATGAAGGTTTCAAGTGAGTTCAAAACCCCTTCATCTTGATACTCTCTGCCTCATATGTATTGAATTCAAGCCACTATATACTACCTATAGGTGTTACTGTGTCATATAGGACTATGTGCTAAGTTAAATTGGTTCTCAAAACCAATTTATGGTCTCATTGAATAACTTAGTCCTATTGTTTCACTTTTGGATACCTCTCAAGACCTTGAAGCCTTCACGTGTCATCAACATGACTAATAAAGGACTTAGCTTCACTTGACTATAGGTGACAGTCGTAAAGGAGTTTGATTGTGCTTATGTGTTAGGTCTCTTCACTTCATAAATGATAAAAATTCAAAATAAAAATTGATCACCATGTTTTAAGAGATTGAAAAAAACATATCACCTTGTATTATCTTTATTTTGAAGACAAAAATAGGGAGGTAAACCTCTATAACTAGTAGAACATTTTTGTAGACTGAGTGGAGTCTTATTACTAGTATAATGAGATGTTTATGCCTATCTCCTTATTTTCACACTTGAAAACCATGTTATAAACATCAAAAAAAGGATAATACATATATTTAAAAACACATAAAACTCTTTAAATCATCATACAACTACAAAGAGATAAGAAAACTAGAGGACATGGGGATGAGTAGGCAAAATTGAGTCATCAACATTCTTAAGGATGATTTATGGAGCATAGTATGTCAAACTAAGAACTATCAACATGAAAAGGAATGTAATGAATTCTACCACCACTTTTAAAATGGATTCACTTCAAATCCTCATGTACTGTCCATACTGATATTAGACTAGTTGACCTATATGACCTTATCTAGAAGAGTGATGAAGAGTATAAATATTTTTTTTCCATATTTGAAACTATCATGAGTTCTTAAGCATGGGAATGGAATAAATTAACTTTAGGGGATACTAATTATCCTTTTCACATGCCAAATGTACTCTCTTTTTCTATACAATTGCCCTTAACTACTTATTTTTTAGTGATCTCCTTAGATGGATGTTGAACTTGCATTATGTTAGTTACAAAATTGACTCCTGACACTCAAATGACATCTTGGATGGTGGAAAACACTTTGACACTTGTAATTTCATGTAATATACGTACAAGTTCATTATAAATGCCGAAATGTTGATATAAGGGAATGTTAAGACTATGACATAAATAACCAAGGTGTAAAACATATTAAATAACCTTAAACATGACCATGTGACCATTTTATGACCTAGAAGGACCCTATAGGAAGTTTGAATATATAGGGGTTGAACTAATTTATCTTAGGGTTAAATTTGGTCAAAAATATATATGAGTCATCAAGAATTACCTCTTAGCATGCCTATGGTGTCTAAAATAATCATCATCCATGTATCGATAACTTGAAGATACACTAGGTATTCTCAAGTACAATGGTAACCTCTCTAGTAGGCAAGGTAATGGTGGATGTATCATAGTGCTAGTGCTCAGCTAACATGTTCAAGTAGGCCTAGTTGGCTCAAATAATTGTCATCCATGCCATATCAAGTAGATCCAACATCTACAAAATGTCAACCATGTCCTCAATCTATATTTGTGGGGTTTAAAAGTAGTGTGATCGCCGTTTTCAGCATGTGAGAATAACCAATCACTTATGCAATCAAAAAACTAGTGCTAGCCAAACTATATATAGCTACATGAGCATAATCCTACTATACTCAATCTAATCGATTCCCTTCTAGAGGTTGGACCCCTTTCTAGACCTCAAAACTAATTATTTTTAGATTTTAGGGTGAAGTCACTATTTTTTACATGGTAAAGCTATTGTTTAGGTGATATTTCACATTTTTTTTTGAAAGAATAATTTTCATTTTCATGAAAATTAGCTTCACCTAAAAATGGGTGAAATTGCTATTTTGGTGATTTCCACTCGGTTTCAGCGTTACCACCATTTTTAGGAATGAAGAATTCACATAAAGTCACAATTTTCCTTCGTGAAGATATTATTTCCTCTATAATACAAATGGGACTTCATTTTTTGACCTACAACATGTAATAAATGCTATAAAATTAGCATTAATGACAAGTTGAGATTACTTATTAGTGTTCCATTGTGTGGTGGCCACACGTGTTCCCTCACCCACTCTAAAATGTGATGATGAGATCCTCCATGGCCATTTTAATTATCTCAATAGTAAAAAAAGTAGAGGTCAAACACTCAATAGGGATAGGGTGAAAATCATGTCTTTCACCCCAAGGGTGAATATATAGCTATTTTTTTAAAAATTTACCCCCTAAGGCCTAAAGTTCATTCTATGTGCTCCAAGAATTGTATGTTTCACATCCATGATCTATTTTGTGTGTCATTTATTTCTACATGCCTTATTTTTCAACCTTATGATAACCAAACCATATTTTAGGCCTCCCCTAAGACCCATCTAATACAAACTTTTTCAACCTATATCCCATGTTTATTCGAATGCGTATCTTCAAATTCATATTTAAGTTAGAAGTGTGTTGTTATACTTTTCTAGCTCATTGTAAATCCATTTTATGATTTTTTTGCATACGTTATCCTTACTAATTTGACCTATTATGGCAAATTCATTTTTTGATTGATTAATGATATATTCTACCTTCCTAGGGCAAATGTGTTTTAAATGAAGTGATTTAAAAGTATGAATGATTATAACCACCTATGAAAAAATCATTTTTTTAAGCATCCCATGCTAATGATTATAACCACCTTTGGAAAAATCATTATTATTTACCTACTCTACCCACCTTTTTAGGGCAAATCATTGTGTCCCTAATTATAACCACCTTTGGGTATATTAGTGACCTACATTCTATTATTGATTATAAATTCTTTTAGACAAATCAAGGTTTCTTGTATTCTATTCCTTATTTATTAAATTAGTATTCATCTCACATCCCTACCAGGGAAAATATCTATACCACTACTTATAACTATCATTGGGCAGACTAGTGTCACACTCTTTATTAAAAATTATAACCACCTTTGGGTATATCGATGACTCTATCATAATTACTATTTATAACCACCTTTGGAAAAATCAATAAAAACATTATTATTTACACTAGATAATGTCATTTTATTCATTTTGAGGGAACATTCAACAAATAATTTTTCCACCCACTCCTTCAAAGGGGTGTTAAGGGCTTATCAATTTCCCTTTGGGGCATGAACCATTTGGATTAATGACTTTTTCATTATTTGAAAACATGCTATTGTGCTTGTATCTTGTAACACCTTCTTAGATATGGGAAAACTGTAGACACTCAATTTTAGCCACTTTCATGCCTAAACTATGATTCAACTCAATTTGTAGCAAATGGCACAAGCTAAGCCTAAAAATCACTTGAATTGCCTAAATTCATCCACCTAATGTATTTAATTACCCAAAAACATGATGAGGGTAGTTTATTTGGTGTATTACCCTATATGCACCAATAACTTAGTTTACTTTTAACCCTAGTTAAATGATGGCCTAGTAATTTGACACTTTTGGCCTATCAAACTATTATTTCATAACATTTAAAACAATCGACAAAATCCAAAAAAAACTAATAAAGATTAATTACATCATAAGTATTAATTATCTAGCCTAAGTAAAAATTCCAAATCAAATCAGTGAATTTCATTTTACCAAAAAATAAATTTTTAGCTAAATATGAGGTCAAAGGTCAAAGGAACTAATAAAGCAATTTATTATTTCCTAAATATTCTAAAAATTATGAGTCACAACCTCACAAATATCTAAAGTGAGTTGTCATGCCTCACAAATATCTAAAATTGAGGTGTCAATATTTCATTAGTACTTTGACCTAACCTAGGATTAACATGACTCGATCTAGGTTATTTTGGACTCAACCATAGTTAGAATTTAACCTAACATTTGTAGGATTAGAGTTAGTTATTGGAGCTATAAATAAAAGTTCCCACACCATATTCCAACAATATTTTATGTGTAACATTATTATACTAGAATACCTTCAATAAATGCTTAAGATTAGTGTTACAATGCCAAATTTAAGCCAATCTTCACACCAATCCACAAGTGACCATTGGAGAGATGTTACCACCATGGAAGATCATTTCTAGAAGACTCTAATTATCATAAATTAAGCATGGAAATTTTTATACCAATAGGTAAGCATCAAATTTTAAAAAGGAAGTAAATTACTTGCATTAAGTCATTTCTGTTTTATGATCTTGATTATTATGTTATGTTCTCCCTAGTTCTTGGGAAAAAGTGTTTAATCCTAGTGTATTGTTATGCTTTATTTTTTTCATTTGGACTAACAAGGGAATAATCTATGTTTTATTTACTCTTTAAACACCTAAGATATATATATGACATCAAAAATATATAGATGGTGTCTATGGAATCTAAATGGAGGTGCCTAAATATTTTGGTCAGATGACACATATGACTCACCTTCTTCATGAAACTACTTTCCCTTTATCGCACCACAATTCGAAACATACTTTTCGATATTCAAAAGATTTTTACATAGGTATTTTTACTAAGGACCCTTAAAAAACCCCTATAATTGATTAATATGAAATTTAGTATTCTTATATCAAATTAAAAAAATAATTATTGGTATGTGTTTTGGTGTGTTAAAGGGTTTTTAAAGGTGTGTTTTACTTGGTATTAGAGAATAGTTGAAAATTTGAGAACTCTATGTAAACTATTCTTATTGGATAATTTTTTATGATGGTGGTCCTAAAAGTATATTTTGTGCATCTAGTTAATTTAGGAACAATTTCATCTATAGGATTTGTATGGCATTAAGGCACTCTATGATAAAAGGGTAATCAATATATAAATGTCACATCCTACTTATACATCCTTTTGTGCCTTGTGTATGTTATGGATAATAACAAGTTGTGAAAATTAGCAATTCTCCTCTAGAATGTGTAGTAGTAAGAGTTCTTGACACAGAAAATTGATATATTATGTTCTTGGCTTCTTTGTTAGTTATATATATATATATATATATATATATATATATATATATATATATATATATATATATATATATATATATATATATATATATATTTTCTTGTGCTAATAATACTTTGGATGATGTACACTGAGAAAATTATAGTCCCTATATATTATAGAATTGATGGAATGGGAAGGTGGATGATTACTATAATTTATTAACAATTTAGATATTATTTATGTGGGTTTTATGCAAACCATATAAACATTTACAAGGTAACCTCTAACATTTTAGTATCTATGAATGAAATTCAACTCCAAGGTAGAAGTTGTAAGGTATTTAGTTTTTTAAACATGTTGGTTGAATACTAATGAGCAAAGAATTTTTTTTTCGATGGATGGGTAAACTATGGATGAATCTGAATCTACTAAAAATTATTGAACTGATGATAGATTTAACCTAAGGTGGTTAGGACCAAAAGAAACTCAAAAAGACAAGGAAAGGTAGGGTATAAAAGGAGGCTTGTGGATCATACTAGATGAAACTTTTCTAGACCAACACTTAAACTATGGGTTGGACAAGGAATCAAAGACAAATAATTTTTGTAGGATATTGTAGCACACCAATAATCAAATTCAATTTAAAGTTAAAGGAAACCAAAATTAAATTAAATTAAATTAAACATAGAAAATCAAAGGTCATCATGTTTATTAGACTGTGTTACCACATCTATAAGGGGGATTATGATTCTTATGAAAAATGCATTCATATAAATAATAAATCAATATGAATAATTATATATTATAAGAGACAACACATGCATAACCAAAATACTAATAAACTAAAATAACAGAAAATCTTACATAATCCACAATTTTGGAGAAGAATCAATATTTACACATCAAGATCAATTTCACACCTTCATTAGAATTTATGATTATTTTCAATAATCAAAATTATCCCCCATTTGGGACTAGGAGGATACAAATATAAATAATATTTTGATGGGGAAAGCCTCATCTCTCAATCAAAGTCTAAAAATACATGTCCAAAAATGGCACTATATGTTAATATCTACAAAGTATACATGCACAATAATGATTATTCCAAATAGAATTTTCATGTAAAATACTGTGTGTGTGTGTGTGTGTGTGTGTGTGTGTGTGTGTGTGTGTGTGTGTGTGTGTGTGTGTGTGTGTGTGTGTGTGTGTGTGTGTGTGTGTGTGTGTGTGTGTGTGTGTGTGTGTGCACATACGCACTATATAAATTAATAACTAACAATTCCATGTCAACTAGAACAGGTAAATACATATGTATAGCTAGAGGGGTGATAATGTGGTACCACTAGAAGAAAGAGGTACTAGAGTGAAAATTGTTGAAATTGAGATGGCCATTGTAGCTCCTTGAAGAATAAAAAATGACCAACCTAGACTATATAGGACTACATATTTCAGAAATTGGAGAGACTATGATGACATAACAACACTTACATTTGACTACATGTTAGGAATTGATATTGAAGCTACATCCTTAGCCTTGAGTTATTAAAATAATGCATGGGTAGATTTGAACTCTTTATTGACAATATCAAAATCAATCAGGGTAAGTTTGAATATTTTGATGGCCTATACCATAAACCTCATGTGTTTTACCTCCAAACTCTTAAAATCTACTATAATGGATTCATCTTTTATCACCCGGTCTTTAGAAAAATTAATTAGTTATAAAATCTCATTGTTAGTTTTATATATTGTTCTCCCCTTTTCCTCCTCAAAGATACATGTTGTTGCTTTAATGAGGGTCTCAAAAAAAATCATGTTTACTAATTCATGTATGGAGGTGATCACATCATTGACCTCTTATCATTTATAATTTTTATGTCCTAGTTTTTATGGTTCACAAAATATTCTAACAAAGCCTTCATCTGATTATGATTTGTGAGAGTAGCATCTCTTTTCATAATAAAAAACTTTAAGGCCCATGATGCATATTAATTGGACATCAAGCTAATCTAGTTAAAATCACTGTTCCTATAATATTTAATCAAAAAGGTATGTCTCTTATTATATTCCTTGAATTAGTGCCACAACTTGAGAACTTTATTTTTTTATGATTGGTTATTACCTATGGAAGCTTGAATGTTATTTAAAATGTCATACTAGCTGGTGGTTACAATCTACACACTATCAAAAATTTCATCAGGAGAATGTATAATTTTCCTTTGCAATAGCCTATGTTGTTTCTCTTCCTTACTTTTATACATTTTTTTAATTGCCTCCCTATTAGATTACATAAAACTAATAAATGTTATGTATATTGATTAGGATCACAAGGATTATTTTTAGCTTTATTAACTAAGGGAAATATAATTTCTCTTTGTTTAAATTCATCATCTTCCTTTGTATCAATATTTATGGAATTTCCATTGTCCTTAATGGAAAATGTGTAGGGAACTATATATTACCCTACACCAATTGGAAGGATGGTGGTTCAGTTTGATGTGAAAGCACTGCGAGCTCCTATCCATTCTCTTTCTACAATTATAATGATGCATTGATTGAAATGGGTTTTGGATATAGTTCATTTCATTTGAATGGTTTAAGGGGGTGGGCTCCATAATCCTCACTTTATCATTTTTTTTGCATATATGGTGGTTATATTCATTTATAAAATTTTGGAAATCTATCTTGGATAACATATCTCAATTTTATGTTGGGACTCTTTTTTGGTTCTTGGAAATGATGTTTTCTCATTGTATGTAACCACACTTGTTTATCTAGTCTTACTATAACATTCCCTCATGGATATTTATCTAAGGCAAGCAAGTGTTATTATGATATAATATTTTTATGAGTGAGGGACCTTTGTAACCCTCAAATATATATCAAAAATATTATTTATTTCCTTCCAATTACTTAACCTTTGTATTGTACCACTATGCTTATCAAATCTAGTAGAGAATATGGTAAATTCAATGACAACCAAATTCTATCTCTTTTCCTTATTTCCCTGCATTTATCTAACCCATTCAAGAAATATAAGTTCCCCTTATTCTCTTGATGGACATGGGTCTTCATAGTAGAGGGTGGATGTGTCATAGTAGGATCTATTTTTGTAGGATTCAATTTTGAAGGTGATAATGAAGCACTTATTTGAATATGTCATGACAATGGGGGTAAATAATCCTCTACCATGGTGAGGGATCCCTCTATGGACCAACCTTAGCTATAAATTTAGTTAATTTAGTAGTCTTAACAAATATCAATGTGTTTGAATATATTTATTATAATTATTGCATTGGTAGCTCTATTTGAGTTGAAGGTTTCCCAGGTACTGGTGGAATTCTATGAATGAAAATTGAAACAATATCCAAATATTTAAAATGGACTACCTTCTTAGGAGTTTTTATTTGTGAAGAAGTTGAAAGAATAAATAAAATGCATTGTACCATATATTGAAATACTATAAATATATGGGGAAAAATCCACAACTAAAGTATATACAATAGAGACAAAAGAAACCAAAAAAGAGAATGCCTCACTTATATTTTTACTTTGCTCTTTTATGAGGACTTATTTGTCTATATCACCAGTTGGTGTTTTTCCTTCTTGTCGGCTTCCCAAGATTATATATTTGGATTTTTACAACTCAAACTCTTCATCATATTAAACTTGGTCCTCCTCTTTAATTACCCTATATTCTTACTCCATCATAATTCATTTATTTTATTCCTCCTCATTTGTGGCATAGTCCACAAAGGATATCACTGATCTAAGTTCTTCCTTTGATTCTTCCTCATTATGGAATTATTATATAGTAGTAAGATCAAAATATGGTATTTAGTCTAGTTTATTAGTTATGGAGGAGGTTAGAAGTATTTTCGATCTCCTTCCATAAGTGGCTATGGGTGAAATAAGAGGTGAGTAGGATGATGAAATAATTTGAGCCACAGTAATAGGAACTAATACTCAAGGTTATGGTGATGGAATGGAAGGTGGAACAATGATATTGGGAGGGGGATTGGACAGATATGGTCCTAGTTATGGTATTAAAGGAGTGAATGGAAGACATGATAATTAAGAGTTCAAAAAATATATAAGACTTACTAGTGTAATTATAGTGAGAGGTAGTAGAGGTGTCATAAAAAATTCCATCTTATACTTGTCCTATGGAGATGGGGTTCTTTCCACTACATTGTTTTGCCAAAAGGTGTGGTAGTGGTAACTAGATGAATAAAAGATAGCTAGGGAACATGGAGCCCTTTAAAAATATCCTTTTCAATTTGGAGGTTTTCCTCCCTTTAGTTACTAGACACCCCCTCTTTTCTATCCACTTACTCTACTGTAGGAGAGGGGGTTAGATTGGGCCTACTAAATCTTGTTGTTGATCTGGGGACCATAGATGGCTCTATGCCTTCTAGGCTTATTACACCATTTTATTTTCCTATTTTTTTATAATCTCTAAATTATATTGGATGGCCTATGTAACCATCATGTACATTTGTTCATTATTAATGCATGTCCATACTTATAAATCATTAGTTACATTTAGGAAAACTACATCATGTTCATATCCCTGATGACCATATGTAAGGTTCACCTTCTTCATCTCTCGCAGGGTTTGGAAATAACTCTTGATTTTCCTTCTAGGGTTCCATTATCTAAATTGGGCCTCATCAAAATTATAACAGGTTTTAGCCATACCCACTTGATTGAAGTGAGCTCTTCCCATAAATTAGATCTAGATAATATTTAGAGGAGTTTTAAAGTAATATGCTAAATGTTTCTAGACTAGCTATTCATCTACGTTGTTATATATCTAGTAATCTATTTATTTATCTATAATTTTATTAGTGACATGACGAGACAAGAAAAAATGTGGTTACCTTGTCCCTTAAATACCGATAATTATCACATGGGATTAATACCAATAATCCCCCCCATTTCTTAATGGTTCTCCTCAGTTTATTAGATAGATAAGGCATCTGAGTGCCATGAATTTCTTGATACACTTGAGGGTATATTTCTCACAAATCCTTTTGATTTCAATTTTGAATCTATATATGAACATAAAGGAATAATCCTCATAGCTTCTATTATTAACATATTCAGTAGAAATTGATCGTTTCCAAAATTCTCCATTTATCTTATGAATTGTGCCTAAGACTACATCTACTAAATAACACATCATTGAAAAGTTTCCATTCGTAGGCCTTTATTAATATTTATAAATTTGTACCTTTAGCGTAACATTGATAACCTTGCCAAGTACAATAATCTTGTCTTAGGTCAATAAAATGTCCAACAAAGGGATCAATTCCACTTGTACATATGTGATACTAGGAGAACCATATAATTTTTTAATAGGGAAATGGATATCCTAATCCTAAGCCTAATATTTATAATTCCATGAGAAAAAATGCCCCCCCTGGGATTTAACCTTTGGCCTTTCAACAACCATCATTTTAATTTGATTTATATGGTATTATGTTCAAGCCACCCATTGGCCTAGACTTGGTTATAGGCTACTTCAGGCCCTAGGAGTCTAAGGTATCTCCTGAATTCCCTTCCATAAGTATACACAACTATAATATTTTCTTTCTTATGGTGGAGGCCATCTCCAAAATAAGTACCATTAAAAAATAAATATCCAAACATGTTAATGCAAAGCATTACCTTTGGTTTTCCACTTATTGATAAAGTCCCATTATTTTGATGGGAAAGATGTCATCAATGCATTGTTTATGAAACAAAGATAATTGGTCTTGTGTAGAGTATGGGGCCATAGAATTGACTGCATTCTAGAGTGTTGAGTAGTGTAGGAATTTAAACTCAAGAACACTTTTATGAAACACTATATCCATGTATTTAGTAGTTATCGTACAAGAGTAAGTAAAATGAAACTAAATACATGCTTGCTTTTAAGAGGAAACCATTTAAACAATCTCAAGTTGTATAATTATTTTATAAATTGTATGAATTGTCTTTACAATTTGACTATAAAACTAGGGCTTTTGGTCATAGAGAAGCTCAAAAATGTAATTATCACTCATCGATTAAAGGAGAAGTGACTTAAATTTAAATATATTTTGTATATATATATATAAAAGTCTATGCTTTAAATGTTTAATATGTGTGGCTTCAATGAATCTAACACCTTTTGATTTGATTCTCATTTCAATTTGAATGTGATACTCATATTTGGCAAGTTTTTATTTACCATAAGACAAATTTTTGTTAACTTTTCATGTGTAGTCACCCTATTTGAGACAATTGTTGTTTTCTTTCTTACCATCTTCTTTGATTTATTTTTTGGTATTTTTTATCTATACTTTGGTCATCCACTTCATGGATTTTGACATTTTTCTATTTTATTGGAAATATTGTCATTGATGTCAAAGGTTTAGTATTATTGGTGATAAAGGCCCCATTGCATTTAATATTGTTTATCTTGGCTAATATGAGTTAATATTTATTTAATATTAATGAATATATTTTTGGTTGCATATGAGACAAAATAAGGGCCCATGGAGAAGACAAAGAATCATGGGATAAAGACAAAAGAAGGATGGGATGCATTTTCCCATGAAGAGTCATCTTGGGGAATACCAAGAGTCACCAAGTGAAGACAAAAGAGTAAAGGGAAAATTTCTCATGAAGGGAAACTTAAAGGAATATGAAAAGTCACCAAAGATAAGGACAAAAATGGGAAAGATGTTTTTGGTCATGAAGGGTCACCACATGACTTTTCAAATGCTTGGATATGAAGCGTCATCCAAGACTAGTGCCATTTTCCATGAGGAATGAAAGGTCACAAAGGGGGAAGGCCAAAGGTCATTTGGAAAGCTATAAATAAAGGCTTGAGTAGCCATTTGAAAGTATGGAAGTGAGAGGTTGATTTGATATTGTAATATCTAGCTTAGAAGAATAATTTTGAGAGATGATTTGTATTTGTTATATCTAGCTTAGAAGAGCAAAAGTGAGAGAGAGGAAGGAGATGTTGTATTGATCTATCATTTATTAAGATAGCAACATTGAGAGATAGGTGTGTGGTATACACAAAGTGGTTGGTGCTCCTGTGTGTTGGTTCTCTTATGGGTTGGTGCTCACAAATAGCAGCTGGGTTGGTGCTCGACAAAGGGGTTTGAAGCTCCTGTGAGGTGGTGTTCATGAATTTTAGCTAAGGTTTGTACCTGGAAAAGGGGTATGGTGCTCTTATGGGGTTATTCTCATGAATATATTTGAGATTGATTCTCCATGGTTTTTTCCACATTGGGTTTCCATGTTATATCTGGTGTCTCTCTCTATCTTGTGTGATGTTTATTGTTTGAGTTTTATTGCATATCTTGAATGATTGATTAAGTGGAATTTGGTTAAAGGAAAGATTTATAAGATATATAATATACTAATTCACCCCGGCTCTCAATATATTTTGTGTTTAACAATTGGTATCAGAGTAGGTTCCTTTTTGAAAAGTTTTACAGCTTGAAGGTAGATCGAGAAAGCATGATGGCTGGGTCATAGGAAGGATTTTCTACAAATAAGGCACCTTTGTTTGATGGGATGCATTATCCTTTTTGGAGCATGAGAATGAAGGTTTATTTGATGGCACTTGGATTCGACATGTGGAAATTAGTGGTGGAGGAATATGAAGAGCCACATACATCTACAATTACTCTAGCAAAAAATGAAGGCAAGTGAATGTAAAGCTAAAGCTTTAAATGTTATTTTATGTGGTTTATGTGAATCTAAATTTGTTAAAGTTATGCAATGTAAATCTGCTCATGAAACTTGGGTAAAACTTGAGAATATTTACAAAGGTGATGGAAAGGTTTAGCAAGCTAAGTTGTAGACTTTCAGAAGGTAGTTTGAAAGTTTGAAGATGGAAGAAGAAGAAGATATAGCAAGTTACTCTTACGAGTTGATCAGATAGTAAATCAGATTCAAGGTCTTAGAGAAACATTGGAAGAGTCAACGGTGGTGCAAAAGGTTTTGAGATCTCTACCAATGAGATATGATGCAAAGGTTTTGACAATTGAGGAGATGAAGAATTTAGCCAAGTTAAAGATGGATGAGCTTCATGGTATTCTCACAGCATACGAGATGCAGATAGAACAAGATAAACCCTCAAAGAGAGAAGCAACTTTCAAGACATCAAAGAAGGAGAAAGTTAAGATTCAAAAATCAAGTGATAGTTCTAGTGATGATGAAGATGACAATGAAGCACTTTTCATTCACAGGCCAAAAAGAGGAACATGTAAATATCAAGGAAAATTACCTTTTAAATGTTTTAATTGTGGGAAGATTGGACATTTTTCAACTAGATGCCCAAATAAGGTTAAAGATGATGAAGAAGAAAAGCCTACATACAAGAATAATTTCAAAGGCAAATATAAGAAGGGATTCGAGAAGAAGAGCCTGTATTCTAAAGACCCTAGCTCAGGTGAAGATAGTGGAGTCAATGATTCAGAAGAAGAAGAGATTCTATTCATGGCCATACATGATGATGATCAAGAAGAAGAGGAGGAAGCTGAAGTAGATATGGAAGGAGAACTCAATTGTGCCCTAGAAGAGTTAGAAGCTATTCAGAAGAAGAATTGAAGGTTAAAGTGCTAGATTGAGAAAAATGAACAAGATTCAAAGGAAATGATTGAAGATCTACAAGCACACTTTGAAGAAGTCAAGAAGAATGAATAAGATCTCATAGCATAGTTGGAAATAGCAAAAAAATATTGTGAAAGGTATGTTATTGAAATTGCATCTTTAAAAGAAGATATTAAGAAAGCAGTCAGTGATTCAAAATTTGAAGATAGCACTAACATGCTGAATAAGATGTTGGAAAGTCAAAAAGCATATACAGATAAGACAGGGATCGGTTTTGAAAAGAAAAAGAGCTATGCTAAAGTTTTGACACAAGAGGAAATAGAAAGGGGAGAAGTGAAGAATATAGAGGACATTCCAAACAAAGAAGGCTAGAGAGAACAAAGCTACAAAAGGCAATAAGGTTAGAGATATATAGATAGGTCTCATTTTTATGGCTATTGTTTTTATTATAATGGATATGGTCACAAGAAATTAGAATGTAGAAAAAGAGATAATGATTTTAGAAATAAGGAGAAGGAAAGACAAGTAGAGTCAAGCAGATGCCACAACTCTTTTGCTCCTCTATCAAGCTTTGATGAAGAGACCATAGTATGCTACAAGTGCAATAACTACAAACACATAGCTCAGTATTGCAGAAGCGTGTTTGAGTTAGTCAAGAAGAATTAGAGGTTCAAAACTCCATTCATCAAGAAGAAGAATTAGAGTGCCAAAGAGCCATTCATGAAGAAAAAGGTTCAGACATGTACATGGTAGAAGAAACAACATGAAGATTTTATGATGGTGCAGACAGCTCTGCATGTCGAAGGAAAAGATCAACCATGGTTAATTGATAGCAGATGTTCGAGGCATATGACAGGAGATAAAATTAAGTTCATTTCTCTAAAGAAGATTAATGGTGGTACAGTGAGGTTTGGAGATAAAACCACTGCTAGGATAGCCAAAAAAGGTACTTTGAGTTTGGATTATGGTAGAACTAAGACTAAAAATGTTTTGTATGTAAAAGGTCTTAAGCATAATCTGTTAAGTGTTAGTCAAATTTGTGATCAAGGATACACATTAAGGTTTCATGCTGAAGGTTGTGAGATTAGAAGAAAAGATTCAAATGAGTTGATTACAGATGCTCAAAGGATAGGGAATAATGTATATGTTTTGTCAGATATCTTCTCAAAGGCACGATAAAAGGATACATTCAAAGATCAGTGAGAGGAGTTGGGAGTAATTTCTATTACTTCCTACCATTGATGTTTAGCATCAACTGAGGGGGAGCTAAGTGTTAGTTCCAGGTAGGCCCTTTGCCATTGATGTCAAAGGGGGAGAATAATAGGTACAGGTACATGTGCAAAAAATAGGTACAAGTTGCTACAGTAAGGGGGAGTTACTATATGTTTTTAGATGACGGTATGTGTAGGTGACAAGATATGGTAGTTTTAGGATTGAGGTTGCCATCAATGACAAAGGGGGAGATTGTTGGAAATATTGTCATTGACATCAAAGGTTTAGTATTATTGGTGATAAAGGCCCCATTACATTTAATATTGTTTATCTTGGCTAATATGAGTTAATATTTATTTAATATTAATGAATATATTTCTGGTTGCATATGAGACAAAATAAGGGCCCATGGAGAAGACGAAGAGTCATGGGATAAAGACAAAATAAGGATGGGATGCATTTTCCCATGAAGAGTCATCTTGGGGAATACCAAGAGTCACCAAGTGAAGACAAAAGAGTAAAGGGCAAATTTCTCATGAAGGGACACTTAAAGGAATACGAAAAGTCACCAAAGATAAGGACAAAAATGGGAAAGACATTTTTGGTCATGAAGGGTCACCACGTGACTTTTCAAATGCTTGGATATGAAGGGTCATCCAAGATTGGCACCATTTTCCATGAGGAATGAAAGGTCACAAAGGGGGAAGGCCAAAGGTCATTTGGAAAGCTATAAATAAAGGCTTGAGTAGCCATTTGAAAGTATGGAAGTGAGAGGTTGATTTGATATTGTAATATCTACCTTAGAAGAGTAATTTTGAGAGATGATTTGTATTTGTTATATCTAGCTTAGAAGAGCAAAAGTGAGAGAGAGGAAGGAGATGTTGTATTGATCTATCATTTGTTGAGATAACAACATTGAGAGATAGGTGTGTGGTATACACAAAGGGGTTGGTGCTCCTATGGGTTGGTGCTCATGAATTGTTGTTAGGTTGGTGCTCCTATGGGTTGGTGCTCACGAATAGCAGCTAGGTTGGTGCTCAACAAAAGGGTTTGAAGCTCCTGTGAGGTGGTGTTCATGAATTATAGCTAAGGTTTGTACTTGGCAAAGGGGTATGGTGCTCCTATGGAATTATTCTCATGAATATATTTGAGATTGATTCTCCATGGTTTTTCCCACATTGGGTTTCCACGTTATATCTTGTGTCTCTCTTTGTCTTGTGTGATGTTTATTGTTTGAGTTTTATTGCATATCTTGAATGATTGATTAAGTAGAATTTGGTTAAAGGAAAGATTTATAAGATATATAATATACTGATTCACCCCCCTCTAAGTATATTCTGTGCTTAACATATTTATCATTCACTCAAGCCTTTAGATTTATAACTTTATTTATATGTTCTAGGGCTATGAGTTAACATTATTGTGCCAAGTGGAACAGTCTAAGGCTTGTGAGAACTCAAAGGCTTAGAATGACATGTGTATTAGGATTTTAGATTGTGTATGTGCTTGTGAATGTTGCAGATTGATGAGATGTCAACACATGGCATAATATTGAGGCATTAGTGTCTTAGAGGCATGTAGCCATGGGACCATTACATCATTTGCTTCATTTTTATTCTTTTTAAGTTTGAAGCTAATGAAATTGTGCCAATTGTCAATTATCAAAGATCAAAAGTTGAAAGGTATTAAATCAAGAGATGTTAGGGTCATTAGAATTATTTTAATCACTCTATGGTTTTAGGTTAATGAAAAGGAACTAAATGCCAACTATTCAGACACTACAAAATCTTAAAAACCATTAAATGATTAAATTTCATTCTAAAGTTTCTGTGGTTCCAGGTTTATGTAAACATGTTACATGGCTTGTTCCTAGAGCTCAAAGACTTTGAACAATTAGAAATTTCTTCAAATATGTAAATATCTATGTAAATTATGAATTATACTTATAATACTATTGGATCTTGGTGACTTCATAGTACTTATAAATTTTTGAAAAGGCATAAAGGCTCAAGGTAACTTAGTAAAGCCACATATCGTGTTCTCATCTAAAACAAAAGAAGGTCTAACCTATGATTTCTTGGTAAGTCTCTATTGATAATCTTGTAGTCATTTAAAACATAATAAACACTAGGATAAATATGTTGGAAGCATAATTATTGGGGGGCATGAATCAATCTTCAAAAACTTTCAATCAATTACCCTTAAACATTCATGAATCATTAAAAGTAACTTAGTTATCTAAAAATGATAAGCATGAAATAAGATAACACATCACATATGTGGGAAACACTAATGGGGAATAAAACCCACTAATTTTTTTTTAACAAACTATCCTATAAGACAATGTATCAAATTTAGTTGAGCACCATCCCAACATGGAACATTAAACCCATCTTATCAAACACCCACTTGCTAAGAGGCTACAAACCCCTATGACTAATCACAAAATTAATCAAAGGATAATTATACAAGAACCGACCTAAAAGGAAACTCCAACTTCCTCTTGACCAAGTACCAACTCAGCCAAGACCAATTCTGAAAGCACCAACATGTAAGGAAGCTTCAAATCCCTCTTTGACCAAACACCAACTCAGCCAATCACACTTCTTTCTTCTAATCTTCCACTTAGCTATATGTATGATCTATCTAAAATATATACACTATAATACATTAGGAACACATATCTGATGTAACTCTAATATCTTGTCAATATATAATGACCACTCATTCATCTCTACTCCACTTGATCTCTCTCAAAACTACCTTTAGGCTTCTTCACTCAACTAACCCTCTTCAAGATTAAATAAGCCATATTAAATTTATCTTCAAATTCATAACACATATATGATATTAATGAAATTATTATTTATTCTATCTTGAGTGTTTAAAACATGTTACCCAACCTACTTAGTCTCATTGATTTATCAATCCATTCACTTCTTCATTACTTATCTAAATAGGCCTAAAATGCCTTGCTTATATACAAGACTCTTACTCACACACATATTGGTTAGACACACCCACTAACCACCTTTTTTTTATTATAAAATAGGTCTTAACACATGTTAAAAACATGAATCAATCATAATTAGTTGGACATAACACCTCATAAGCCTTATTCATCCTTCTCATGGAGACCTAATTGCATTAGGGTTTCTTATCAACATGTTACCATTTGACCCCTTAGAAAACATTACACCTCCATACATGGAACAACCAATTCAAAAAAATACAAATAGACTTTGTCCAATATCCTTTGATCTCTATAACACCTTTTAGGTTTAACCCCTTCATGAAACCCCTTAATAGTACTTGATCTTATTAGGCCTATGTACACCAAAAAGTTTGCCTTTCAATAATGAATCTCAAACACACTTAATCTAATAAAAAAATATAAAAAATTAAATTTATAAAATCTACATGACCTCAGGTTCATTAACAAATATATTAGACACTTTCACTTAGAGCTTAAGGCTTCAAGATCAACTCATCAAAATACTCACTCAAAACTACCAAAATACTCAAAACATAGTCATGAAACATTTGACCTCCAATACATATATGTACACTTTCAAAGAATCTTAATGAATTTAAAATATTATAAGACATATTTATAACATCCTAAAACACAAAAATCATATGGTCTAATACCATAATATTGGTCTTTCAGACCAATCTCATGACCTTTTATTTCATAGACCAAACTAAACTAGACAAGCCATTTGGCTTCAACATTTTCATCTATTTTCCTAATCTCAAAATATTATGCAAAGAATGAATATGATATAAAATTACTAAAAAACATATACATGCACTTGGTTTAATCATCATACCATTAAAACATGCTCAAATTCATCTTCTTATCTCTGCATGGGTTTTGAACTATTTGCTTCATTAGGCCTATCATCAAATGGCCCACTTGGATCACCAGAGTTGAAAACATAAATCCTATAACCTATCTACAAAACATAAATGACATGAAATATAGGTCTCTAACTTCTTCCTCTATCAATTTAGCTACTTTGACCAAGTCAACTTTTGATTGCTACAATAAATTATTCATAAACAAGCCCTTTCTTATAGGGTCTTCTTACTCACTTTACAAATAAATACCACCTATAGGTGCCTAAGAGAGTCCACTAAAATATCTCATGATACTTTCAATCGATTTTGATCTAATTTAAGCAACATCTTCTACATCAGGTCCTTATTAGGGTTTTAGGGAGGTTTAACATAGGTTTTGGTGATAACAATTGCTCATAAAGGGATTCTCCTTAAATCCAAAACCAATGCATATAGATATTATCTAGGAAAATTACACATATCTCTTTAATATATTAGGTTCTCATTCAAAGGTTACACATGCCAATGAACACCTAAAAGTCATTTTTGGGTTTGCATACCTTCATTTTGTATACTCGAGAGACCTCAAAACCACTTTCCATGATTTTTATGAAAACCATAACCTCAAAATTCATGATCACCCAAAAAAACTTTAATTACCTCTATCTATTTTATCCTTTACACATTCACCTTAAAATTTGATCCTCATACTCATTAAGCTAGGTAGGGCTAAATAATGGCTTAGGTACAGACCAAGATTGAAGGACCTACGTTTAATGATTCATTTTGAAATAATTATGAGTGCATCCACACCTTACTATAATTATCACACAACCTTAAAAACCTCTCACATGCCTTATTTCACTCACCTCATCATGCCACCAACTCATACCTTCACTATGCCATGACTAGGCTTAAGCTTCCAATGCACTTGACAGATTGACCTATTCTTTCCATGTCATAACCTCAACAAAACATAAAACAAGTAGACATAAGAAATCACAACCCACTCATATTACTATATCATTCTCTTATTTATTACAACCATATACCATATTCTCAAATAAACATCAATAATAATGCTCTCTCAATCCTCATTGTCATATTACATACCTTTGTTCTTTTATTTCCCTATGATTCCTTCGCATGGATCACCCTAAAACTCTTCATGTCATGACTATATACCACTATGCACATGTATTCCTCTACAAACCTCTTCATATCATGACATCAATGCCTTGTATAGACCTCTTCATATACTATCCTTCCTTTGCAAACATTAGTTGTATTCAAACACTCTTTCATGACCTATACCTTCTATGTAACACTCTCTCTTTCATGAATGACCTTACTCATGAAAAATATCATGACCACATTATTCTCTTCTTATGATGACACTCTCCTCTCTCATGGAAACACTCTTTTCTATCATTCACCTACTCTTTCATATACCTTGACATATCACATACAACCATATGTCCTTAGTTCCCATTGACATCAATATTCAAAAGATGCTTCTTGATATCACACACAATCAATCTTGACATGGTACACCTTTAAAATCAATCTTGATATCAATCCTCACAAGATTCTTGTTGATATCACACACAATCAATCTTGACATGATACACCTTTGACATCAACCTGGGCATGAACCTTGATCACTAATCATCTTTGACAACATCATACCGCTACCTGAGAACACAGTTTCAAAATGTTAATGTATATACATAATACTCACTCTTTGATCAACACTCTCTTTATGCCACTACCATAATCAATTACTTTACCAAATAGACCTTTGACTTCAATGACCATTATGCCTTTACATGATGCACCCTTTTGACATCAACAACAATAATATGCAACCAAATTCTCCCTTTTTAATTGATGACAAACACATTGATGACAAGCAAACTACACTATGAAATCAATTCAAAATGGTACTTTTCCCATCCAATCATTCTCCCCTATTTTAAATTAATGAGATAGGGTCTTCCACAAACTATCATCTGATCCTTGGACCTGAACTTCAATAAATAACACAATGAAATTCTAAAAAATACTCACTTTAGGCTCATACCAGTTGTTGTAGACAACTTCTAGAACACTTGAACTATAATTCACTAAACCATGATTCTTATCACTATATTGACACTTCACAATATATATCTACAAATATCCCCCAAAATCCATACTCTCTTCTTGAGTCACAAGATGGAAATGACTCTTAAAAACATCTCTAAATAGGCTACTTCTCCCCATACTGAACTTTATCCTAGAACTTAGCTCTTTTATCAAACTAGGATTTCTCAACTGATTCATTGTTTGAGATTAAAGACAAAGAGACTTTTACAACTTTTTCCCTCACGATGTAACTTCTTGGATCATACCTCTTGAAACAAATAAGATCTTCAACATTTCATAAGTTGATAAGGCATTCTGATCATTCTCCCTTTTTGAGCTCACTCCCCCTTTTTTGGTAATAGGATCATATATTCTATGATGAATCATAGAAACATGCTCCACCTAACTCCATGAATAATTTATTTAAATTAATTTATATACACATGAACACTCACCTTGTCTTTGATATAACTGATACTAATCAAACTCTTTATCACTAACTAGGCTACCCCACTTTTGACACCAACTAAGGAATTATGGACTCCACTTTTATCTTCATAGATTATGATCACGACTTGAGTCATCAAGACTCTCATACCATCCTCAAATTCCTTCAATAATCTTGATACCAATACCAATTTTCAACACAAATCAAGCTATCAAATGTTAGAAACACATAATAAATGTTTGATTACCTATCATATACAAATCAACTACACAAGCTTTAATCATGCTTCCAACTCTATCAACAACATCCAACTTGTCTCTATGTCTCTATACATAATCCTATTCTCACAGTTGAATTCCATACCATGGCTCCTCATTAACTGATATTTAGCATCAATGCTCATACTAACCAAAAATCCATTCACCTTGTCATATACATAGAAAGTACAAAGAAAACACTCATACCTTGAAACATAGAAAACCCATAATCCTCTCAATATTAATCCTTATTTTAATTCAAACTCATGCTTCTACTGATATAATATTATCTCCATGAAGCTTAATGGAGTCACCCCTTTTCATAGGGCTCTCAAAATTCGATGAACTCATGATATTCCTAGATCTCCAAATCACTCTTTTCATCCATCTTGTAATTATGAGATTAATATTACCTCATTAAAATCCACTTCAGCTTTATTGAAGCATTCATCTCATCAACCTTGTCATCCTTCTTATTCTTTTTGATTGCCTTATCAATATATGTAGATAATGAATGTTCTTGACATTCCTTCATTTATGATCCTTCTTCTAGTTTATCAAATAATCCATCTTGACTCTTGGTCTCAATCTGATTAGTCCTATCTTTCTTTGGCTTCCATACTAATGTTTTACCATTTTTATGCAATCTAGGAGCTCTATATACCTTGCTAAGTCTTGAGGGCCTTCTAAATCTAATAGGATAGAATCTTGCAATGTGTTCCATATTTTGACAACTATAGAAAACAACATTACTATACTTACCTCTTGACAGATCACCACTCTTCCCATGGTCTTATGACAACTCATCCCGTAAGAGTATTCTAGAATCACTTTCTCTATGACCAAATTTATGATAAGAAAAATGGTAATCATTGAAATATTTGGAATAACATTTTGAATGGGCTGCCTAATTAGTCTCTTCATGCTGACTTCAAGTTGGTACTATTAACTTGTTGATGATCACATTGAGTCTCATTTATGAGAGTTTCTACATATATCTTTGAGGTTTAACTTTCTTTGTTCTCTTTTTGTTCTTCTTTGAACCCAAGACTTGTATTATCATGTGGATACCTTTGAATATTCAATATATCACTAAGAAATTTAGTACTCTTTTCAAATTTTTGATTTATTCAAATTGACTATTGATTGATCCAATTATACCTTCAAGGACTCCATTTATATTCCAAACTTGATGCATTTTTCCTCCTTGGTATTAAGACTTGTAATGACAATTTCAATATGATTTTTTAATTATTTGATGATATCCTTATGTTCATTGGTGTTGTTTCTTAGTGTCTCTTCAAAGAGATTGATTTTATCCTCATAAATCTTAACCAATGATTTTAGTTTATGATTCTTCCTTCTTTGGAACTTCAAATCCTCTAAATAACTCACTAATTATACCTCAAGGTTCATTTCATCCTCTTCTTCATTTGATTCTTTATCATCCATAAGGATTTTCCATTTTGAACAACCCTCATTGTTTATTTATATAGCCATGAATAAGTTTTCATTATTATCATGATCATTACTATCATTGATTTAACCTATTTTTTTAATATTGGTGTATTATTCCTAATTTAATTAAAAGGTTCGAGTAGTAAAATCAGTAAATAAATATAAAATAATTAAGATACTAATTTGTGTAAATTAGATTCCAATTTTGACGTTTTCAAAAATAGTAATAAGAGGGAGAAAATAAGACTTAGCTAAAAACTGACTAACACGACTGAGACAGGGTCTATGATTCACTATGTAGGACTGGGACACTATCACAAACCAGTATCTAACCTTCATTTTATGATTGGATAGGAGCACTAAAAGTGGATAGGAGTGGAACCAATGTTGTAGTCTACCTCTATCATTATTTTCTATGAGATCTAAGCTATTTGAGTTTTGTTCGTTATGTCTATGTGACCTTATCTATGAGGTTTTGATAGTTGGAAGTTTGTAGAGCTCCCTATAGAGCATATTTTTGCTAAAAACCCTATACTCCATTATGATTTAACCAATTTAAAGAAAGAGTGGGGGACTTAGTGTGTGTAATATTAACTAAACATGTATCCATATCACTTATGTGGGCACGCTACCTACACACCAATACTCTAAAAAGGATCAAGCCATATGTAGTTCTCCCACTTGATGTACTTTATGTAATAGAGTTTATCAATATGAAAAATGCTAAACTAGATGTTCTTGAGGTGTCTAGGGACTTGTGTAAGGATTTGAATAAGATTGTAAGTATATTGGCTAGATATATATAGAGAATAGGGAAGATTACTTGATTAGTCTTGCTTGTATTCTTTCTCAATTAGTGATATTTTTCACCCTTTCCAAAAGATATTTGAATGAGATTTTATAGGGATCTATTGGTCATATGTTGAATGTGCTCAAATTAGGTTGACAAAGAGAAGGATGAGGAATTGAAAAAAATTGACTGTTGGGGCCAAAAATGCATTTGGATAGGAGTGTCAAAAGTGGACAGGGGTGGTAGTAGTGCTATAGTCCAAGTGTGGTGCTATTGTCTGAAGATGATGGGGCCTAGGGGGATGGATTAGTCCTAGAAAGAGTAGTATGGCTGAGATAGGATAATGTATAGAAGGCTAGGGATGATTGGGAATCAATGAAAATATGTCTATGAGGATCATGAGAACAAGCAAAAGGGACCTAAGGGTTGGGTGTCACAAGCCAAACTCAAGTTAGCAATTTTTGCATTTTATATGACTAAATTTTCCACCCCTTTATTCTAGTGATGCAGTAAAGTGAAATACTAAGATAAAGGAAAAATATAAAGCATACCTAAAATTACCTATAAGGGTGAAGCTCATGAAGCTATGTGATGTTGGGTGTGCATAGAGAGAGCATGATATGAAGTGTGAATCTACAAGAGAAAACAAAAAGTAAATCAATTCTTACTAGATATGATATATCTAGAATAAGAACTCTCAAGGTTGGGTAAGAGAGAGAATAGGAGAAAGCAATGAATACAACTTATCAAGTACGTAGACCAATACAAAAACTATTTTGATGTTTAGGAATGTTGGATATGCTAGATATGTTGGGTATGCTTTACCAATAGTAATATCATGAACAAAGCTTACTATTCAATTCCCCACAAGTGGCTCAAGAATGCAAAGGTTGGCTCTTTAGCTCCATCATCACCCACTAAGTGAAGCTAGGTGATTAGGCATGTGATAATTGATGTTCGAACTATGTGTCCAATCCTTATAAATAGGTAGCTCAAGAATATAAAGGCTAGCTAGTCCTTTGGATCTATCATTGCTCCATGAAGTGAATCTATGAACTGATACCAATATGAAATGTTTTTAATATGAGATGGATCCTAAAGCTCATGAATGTTCTATAAACTGATAATGTTAGTGTAGATAGCCAAATGTATAATAAAAACTAGGCCACTCTTGGCCACTTTAAAAAGTGGAGATTAGGCTTATATGAAAGCCACTTTGAAACTAGTGCATTAAGATTATATGAAAACCACTCTAAAATGTGAAAATTAGGTTTTGTATGAAAATCCACTCCCAAATGATTCTAACAACCTATAGATGGAATAAGGTACACAACTACTGAGAATGCTTGGGTAATACTAAAGTCAAAAAGAAAAGAAAAGAAAATAAATGTGTCATGCACATTACCCTCAATCACTAGTATCTGGAACATGGATTCTAATCTAGAAGTTATACCAACTATCGTATCTAAAACTAGAAGTGAAAGCCATCATTCCATGTATGATACCCCCTATATCTAGATTTTCTAAGCAAAAGTGTACTGAAAACTACTGATTTTGAACTAGTCTAACTATGCAAAACTATAGCTAAACTTACTTTTGGAAGTTTGGTTTTTTTGTTGTTTGGATAGGAGCACCAAAAATCAATAGTAGTGGCACTAGTTCTATAGCCTAATCTTGGCACTATTGTCCTTGGATAAATTTGGTAATTATTCTAACATTTTCACTATCTGTTTGGTTTGTTATAATTGGTTTGATGTTTAGTTATTGTTTTGGGTGTTATAAAATCTATTTTTTTACTCATTAGGAGTTCTAATCTCTATGAAAAAACCCTATTTATTTCCCCCTCTTCTAAGGGTAGGAATTAAGACCTTTTAATGATTACCCTCATAAGAAAGAGCCCTACAAGTGTGTTATGCTACAAAGATATGTGATATAACAATGATAATCGATAAGATATATATATATATATATATATATATATATATATAACATGGTTTATAATGAGATATTGTTATATCAACAAGGGTATGACTAGATAGATATAATAATTTAATAGCATGTGTAATGTACTAAATTATAACTAGAAGTTTGGTTAGTTGTTAGTTGTTATGGAGAGATGGAACATGATGTCCATCATGGCATACAAAAAAGTAAGATAATGCATGATGTGGATCATGGCATCAAAAATAATGAGAAGCAACAAGCACATAAGGCAACAAGAACATAAGGAAATAAGAAAGAAGTGTACAAGAGAGGTCACAGGGCCAAATAAATAAGGGACATGGTCACATGTCACTCAAAATAGAAAGGAATCATACAAGTCATGTTCAAATGTTTCATACACATTCAATTGAAATAAGTAAGGGTTGGCATTAGGGAGACAAATGCATAAAAGAGTACAAAAAAAGGACATTGGAAAATGTCCTAAGGCAAACACATGAATTGAATCAAAGGACATTGGTAAATGTCCTAAAGCATATACAGGAGATAATTAGGAATTGAGAAATGTAATCACATCTAGCTATACAAATCAAGAAAGGAAAGCATGTAAAGACTAGAAATACAATCACATCTAAATAATGAAAGCAAGAATGTGAAAGTATGAATTACATGTTAGTACAAGACTAGGTATATGCTAGGAAATAAATAAGTGCTATATACTAGTGAGTTTCGATAGAGTAATTTGTATAAGCTAGTAAATAATAAACATCATCATGATAACTAGAGTTTGTGGTGTAAGAATGATATAACTTGGATGGTGTAGTCATGTAGAATATGCCCCTAGTGGGTATATATATTGAAGTGTGTCACAAATGTAGAATTAGGATGCCCTATCAATGGGTAGAGTGAAGCAATGAAAGAGCTATATGTCACTACACACACTCAAAGGAGATAAAGTAAAGCATGATAATATAGATAAATCGATAAACAATAGAGTATAACAACAAATGTGAGTCTAGCATAGTAGCAGAAATGTAAAGCATGGAAATTGCATATAATCAAAATGTTTTTAGTGTTTTGACATATTTGAATGTTTTTGTATTTTGAAATATTACATTATTTTTGGATTTTGGAATAATCTACATACAATCAATCATAAGAAGACTATGAACAAGAAAAATTGAGAAACTATGTACAAATAATTTGAGAGGAAGCTATATACAAGAAAGATTGGGAAGAAACAATAATAAAAAATGAGCCTCATGGGAGACTCCCTCTCATGCTATCCTGTATCAAGGAGAGGGATCATGCATGATCATGAAGCATAATAGAAGGGTCAAGACTATGGATCTAAAAGCTATATATGTTGTAAGTGCTCTAAAATTTTTGAATTAGAAACCAACCATGGGGTCCCCTTATAATTATAAGAAGTGGATGTAACTATAGGGATCTTAGGGACCCATCTAGTAGTAGGAGAATCTCTTTGAACATGTGGTCTATGTGTAGATGTATGAGATATGAATGATATTGATCTGGGTGTGAACACTGTAGCTAGAAGCTATCTATAATCTTGAAGCTATGGAGGTGTATAAATTTTTTGTGATGGCAATGAATGCCTCAACTATGTTTGAATCATAATTATAATTGGAGGCAAAACTAAAACTAGTGACCATAAAATAGTAGATGGATCTAAATTTAAGAGTGGTAACTCATATAGAACTCTACCAATTATAACAACCTGATTAACATGAATAAATTTCATGCATCTATAAAATGTAGAAGGTACTTCTTGAAGTTTCTAAATCCATGGTCAACCAAGTAACATATCAAAAACACCTACACTAGGAACTATGGTAAATGGTGTGGCCACGTGTGTTGGACCAACCTGTAGAGGAAGTAAAATCTCACCTAATGAACTCTATATGTGCCCACTAAATTTATTGATAATTATGTCCATCAAGGTAATATACATCTTTGAATATCCCAAATGATGTAATAATGTCATAGTGCACATGTTCACACTAGATATATTATCTATGGGAAGACTATGAATGGGATGATTATGAATGTAAGCTCTGATAAAGAGTGCATGATAATCTAAATCATCCTCAATGATCTTCTACTTTGAGAAGATTGAAGGTCTAGATGGAACAATAAAATTGTATATAACAATAATGTTTCTCAAAGTATGTGTCTTGACTGAAAGTACCTTGTATGTATATGGTGGGGGATGTAAATGATATACATGGTGA
The DNA here is from genome assembly GCA_037957365.1 of Torreya grandis. Taxonomy (NCBI): domain Eukaryota; kingdom Viridiplantae; phylum Streptophyta; class Pinopsida; order Cupressales; family Taxaceae; genus Torreya; species Torreya grandis. The sequence goes on from JARHVA010004611.1 coordinate 341,120, forward strand.
ACCCCTAATGTGTCCCCTATCTCCTATTTAGAATGTTTTGAAAGAGGATCTAAAAAGATTTTCAAAGCTTTATCCTATGTTTTATTTACTTGAGGAGGTTTAATTTAAGTGGCAAGATCAATATGATTACCATCTATCAAATCTTATATCTTGTGTCTCAAACTTATGCATCTATTTTTTGTATGGCCTAGTATCCTATAAAACACAAAAAATGCATGCTAATCATATCCTTGTGGAAGAGGATTTGTCAAGTCAACTTATTAAATAGGAGGGAGAAATATGATGTTACATTCCAATAGCTACTATACAAATCTAGCTGAACAAATTGATAAACTGGTAAAGGTTCACCAAGGAGGTGCTAATAAAACCACTCACTGACGGGGCTCAAAAGCCACATTAACTATCAATTGATTCTGACTCTTGCTATCATTGACCTTGAATTTATATAGGACTTTGTTTTTACTCTTGTTTTTTGTTTTAGAGATATTTTTGTATCTAATTTTGCCCATTTAAATTAGTTTGAATTCTCTTTCCTTTAGTGTGTGACAAAATTCAATGAAGGAGGAGAATCTTTTGAACATAATTGATTCATATAAAGATGGTATAACACTCTATTTGAATAGATCTTGTAACTCTTAATAAGACATGGGGCTAGTCATCTTAGCCAAAATAATATTATATCAAAGAATATAATATGTGAGATCCTCATTTGACCTATGTTTCTATTATCTAACTTAGGCATATGAAACCTTATCACCAATGTTAATGCTGAAATGAGCTAGTAACATGTCATATAAAGGATTGAATACATTGATTGACTAATTTAGTAGACTATAGAACCATTACAAATCATAATCCTTTAGGCTCCATGAAAATATCTAGTCATTTTGTACATAATCCAATCATGATACATGAAAATCTCTCAAATGTGTCTCTAGATCATGCTTGCCATCATATAGAGCAAGTTTGGGTTGAACAAAACCTTGTGGTAATGGTGTAGAAGCAATGTGATGTGATAATGGTGTATGCAATAGATCAAAAGAATACAAAGCCTACATAGGTTTAGAGGTACCTTTCTCAAGATGTAACACCTTGGATTGAAGAGATTTTATCTCTTCCACAAGGTCTGCCACATTAGGAGAGAAAGATGTACTAGTTGTAACTAGTGGCATAGAGGTAGGTTGGGCTGCTATAAGGGGCCGTTGAGACATAGTTGCCCCCATAGTGTCATTGATAATTGGTTGTTCTGAAGGAATGGAAGAATCAACTTGTTTAGACTTTTTGATTTCCATGATAGATTGTAAAATAAGAGTAAGATCTCAAGGCTAGTCCTTGAGTCTTTCTCAAAAAATTTGTAGGATCAAATATTTGTTAAGGATAACTTCATTATTAATAATTAGTAGAACTTGATCAAGAGTCTGATGTGATCGATCATGAACACCGGTGTTTGTATCATCATTATTATTCTCAACTACTCATCATTGAAATTATCCTCATTGAAATTTGTGTAATCTAGATGTGTAAGATTTATAGTAGGAGTCTAGGCTAGTTGTTTATCCATGGTATATGGTAAATTTGAAGGAATCTTTGTGAATTTAAGAGGGTTTCCACTAAGTCTTACACTTCATATTGAAGGAAGAGAGTCAAGGAACTTAGGTGGCATAAGGAAACAACTTGGATAATAGTAGAAAATATTAAACAAATATAATCTAAACAAGGAACTAGAATATGCATAAAAAGAATATGAAGCTCACAAACATATAAGGTGATATCTCAAGAAGAAATGGGACTTAGTATATGCAATTATTGATTGAAATATTATTTATTTGGAAAAATACTATGAAATTTTGAAATTTAAATTGAATTTTTGAGTGAAATATGCAATTAAAAAATAAAAAATTTATTGGAAAATTTGTGATTTAATAGGACCTAGTAGATGTAACTAGTGTTTTGAAAAATAAATGTTTTTGAAAATTACTATTAAAATTTGAAATTTAAAGTGAATTTTTTGATTTTAATATGCTGGGAAAAAAACCAAAAAATATTTGAAAATGACTAGGACCTAGTATGGGCAACTAGGTTTTGAAAGAAAATACTTTTAAAATTACTATGAAAGTTTAAAATTTGATGTAAATTTTTCATTTTATTATGTAGGTAAAAAATTATAAAAATATAGGAAAAATTAGTAGGAAATTTACCCTAGGGTTTTTATGTGCAATCAAAGTAAGTTAGGTTCACCAAATGATTTAACCTATTTGGGAATATTGGTGTATTATTCCTAATTTATTTAAAGGGTCTAAGTAGTAAAATTAGTAAATATATATGAAATAATTAAGCTACTAATTTATGTAAATTAGATTGAAATTTTAACCTTTCTAAAAATAGTAATAAGAGGGGGAAAATAAGACTTAGTTGAAAATTGACTAATAAAGCTGAGACAAGGTCTGAGATTCACTGTGAAAGACTAAGACACTATCACAAACCTAAATATAACCTTAATTTTATGATTGGATAGGAGAGTAAAAAGTGGATAGGAGTGGTATCAGTGCTGTAGTCCACCTCTACCACTATTGCTAAAGATATATGGTATTTTTGGGTTTTGTTTGCTATGTCTGTGTGACCTTGTTTGTGATGTTTTGGTAGTTGGAAGTTTATAGAGCTCCTTATAGAGAAAAGTTTCTCTTAAAACCATATATTCCATTATTATTTGACAAATTTTTAGAAATAAGGCGGGGGGGGGGGGGTTAGTGTGTGTAATATTCACTCAACATGTATCCACACCCCTTGTGTGGGCACACTGCCTACATACCAATACTCCAAATAGGGATCCAACCATATGTAGTTCTCCCAATTAATGTGCTTTATGAAATAGAGTGTATGAATATACAAAGTGATAAAATAGATGTTCTTGAGGTGTCTAGGGACTAGTGTAAGGATTTGAATAATCTTGTAATTGTATTGGCTAGATGTATGCAAAGAATATGGAATATTATTTTAGTAGTTTTTCTTTTGTAGTGATATTTGCCAACCCTTTCCAAGTGATATTTGAATGGGATTTTATAGTGATCTATTGGTCATTAGTTGAATGTAATTTCATTAGGATAATAAGAAGAATGATGGGAAATTAGAAGAAACTGACTGTTAAGGCCAAAAATGCATTTAGATAAGATCATCAAAAGTAGACAGGAGTGGCATCAGTGCTATAGCCTAAGCATGGTGCTATTATCTTGAGACGACGGGGCTTGGGGGGATGGATTAGTCATGGAAATAGGAGTCTGGCTGAGCTAGGATAATATGTAAAAGGCTATAGATGATTGAGAATCAGTGAAAAGATGCCTATGAGGGTCATGAGAGCAAGCAAGAGGAACCTAAGGTTTGAGTGTCACAAACCACACTCAAGTTACCAATTTTTTTAGTTTATATGATTACAATCATCATCACTATTAGATGTACTTTTGTCACTTACATTAGATGATCTACTATTTTATTTGGTATAGAAACTTCTCTTGTTATTGAATGACCCTTTCTTTCCTTCATACTTCTTGAAACCCTTTTTGCTCTTGTCAGGCTTATAGACCTTATTATCATCACCATGATGTTCATCATGTTCTCCATCATGCTTAGTATTTTCCTTGTTAGGACATTTAGATGCAAAGTGACTAATCTTACTTGAGTTAATGCACTTGAATGGTAGCTTACCCTTATACTCACCTAAACCTTTCCTTAATTTTTTGATAGACATGGCTTCTATATTTTCATCATCAATATTTATATCAACATCATCCTTGACCTTCTTATCCTATGACTTTTTATCAACTTTGAATGCAACTTCCTTCTTGTAAGGTCTTCCATCACTTATTCTCATTTCATAGGCAGCCAAGATGACATGAAGATGATCTATCTATAGTATGTTAAGGTCTTTGTCTCCTCCAAAATAAACACCTTTGAATAAAACTTATATCTCAAGGATCTCAATACCTCTTTTACTATTATTGATTCTTCCAACTTCTCTCCTAAACCTTAGATGACACTTACCACTTCATCTACTATTAAAAAATAAGATGCAATGTTTTCATATTTATTCTCAATATTTCAAACTATCTTCAATGAGTCTATAACTTTTCCAATTTAAATTTGGTGTCTCCTTCATAGATGGTTAACATCATTTCTCAAATCACTTTCACTATATCACAATACATGAACTTAATAAATTCTACTTCTAAAAGACCACACAAGATGGCAGTCATTGACTTAGAGTTATTCTCACTTTCCTTATTTCCTACTCCATCAGTTGGTGGTGTAAAGGGTGGAATGAATCCATAAACAATAAATTGACATATATCATAGCCTAAAGACATTAGATAGGTCTTCATTCTAATTTTACAAAATGCATAGTTAGTCCCATTGAAGAAAGGAGCCTTATTGGTTGAGAAACTTCCTTATAATTGATTATTAGACATACTTATGCTTGTAGGATATCATTCAAGATGTTAGGCATACTTCAAGGGACCAAGATCTTATAATAATTTTTAGAATCACAAAGAATGAGAGGGGGGTGAATCAATCTTTAGAAACTTTCAGTCAATTACTCTTAAACATTCATGAATCATTCAAAGTAACTTAATGATCTAACAATGATAAGCATGATTCAAGATAACACATCACATATGTGGGAAACCATCATGGGGAATAAAACCTAGTGAAACAAATATTGGAAAAACTATCCTATAAGATAATGTATCAAATTTAGTTGAGAACCAATCCAACATAGAGCATCAACCAAAAATTTATCAAGTACCCACTTGCTAGGAGGCTATAAAACCGTATGAATAAGCACTAAATAAATCAAAGGAAAATTATACAAGAACCAAGGTAAAAGGTAGATCCAACTCCCTCTTGACCAAATACCAACTCATCCAAGACCAATTTTTCAAGCAGCAACTTGTAAGAAAGTTTTAACTCCCTCTTTGACCAAGCACCAACTCAATCAATCACACTTTTTTTCTAACCTTCCACTTAGCTCTCTATCTACTCTATATAAAATATATCTGATATAATACATTAATAACATGTCTCTAATTTAATTTTTATATCCTCTTAATATACAATGATCACTTCTTCATCTTTACTCTACTTGATTTCTCTTAAAACTGCCTCTAGGCTTCTTCACTCAACTATGCCTCTTCAAAATTGAATAGGTCTTATGGCTTTGATATTCAACTAAATAACACCTATATTATCTTCATTAAATGATTATATTATATTTCCTAATGGTTTATAAATTTTTACCCAACCTCCTAAGTCTCACTGATTTATCAATCCATTTGCTTTCTCACTACTTATCTAAATAGGCGTAAAATGCCTTGCTTATATACAAGACTCTTATTCACACACTTCTTAGTCAGCCACACATAATAAAAACCTCTAGTTTAATACATAATATGTCTTAACACATGTTAAAAAAATAAATAAATCATAACTATTTATCCAAAACACCTCCTAAGCCTTATTTCTCGTTTAGGTCTGATGGAGAGCTAATTGCATTAGGCCTTCTTATCAACACGTTACCATTTGATCCCTTGGAAAACATTACATATAAATACATGACATAAAAACTTCAAAAAACATCAAAATAAAACTTATCCAACATCATATAAGAACCATAAAACCTCTTAGGTCCAACCCATTAATGAAACCCCTCAATAGTACTCATTTCTATTAGGCCTATGTACACCAAAAAGTCTACTTTTCAATACTAAAGCTCAAACACACTTAAGACACTAAAAAATGATCAAAAAAGTAAATATATAGAATATTCATTACCTAAAGGTCATTACAAAATATATTATACACTTTCACTCATAACTTAAGGCTTCAATATCAACTCATCAAAACACTTACTTAGAATTACCAGAATACTCAAAACACAGTCATGAAACGATTAACCTCCAATACCTATATGAACACTTTCAAAGAATCATAAGGCATTAAAAAGATTATATTAAATATTTAAAACATACTTCAACACAAAAATCATATGGTATAATATAGAAATATCAGTCTTTTAAACCAATCTCATGACCTAATATCTCACAAATAAGCTGAATTAGACAAGCCATTTTGGCTTCAACATTTTCATCTCTTTTCCTAAACTCTAAATCTTCTTCAAAGTATTAATATGATAGAAAATTCCTAAAAAAAATATCCATGCACTTCTTTTCATCATTCTATGATCGAAACACACTCAAATTAATCTTCTCATCTTTGCATAGGTTTTGCACTATTTGCTTCATTAGGCCTATTAACGGCTAGCCTACTTGGATCACCAAATTTAGACACCTAAATGCTATAAAATATACATAAACCACCATGAAAATGAAATATATGTCTCTAACTTCTTCTTCCATCAATTTAGCTACTTTGACCAAGTCAAATTTTGATTGCTAAAATAAATTCTTCATAAATAAGCCCTTTCTTGTAGTGTCTTCTCACTCACCTAACAATTAAATACCACCTAGAGGTGTCTAAGATATTAAAATATAATATATAATAGGTTTAATAATAATTTCAATCCATTTTGATCTGATTTGATAAACATCTTCTTAATTGGGTCCTTATTAGGGTTTTAGGGAGGTTTAACATAAGTTTTGGTGTTAATGATTGATCATAAAGGACTACCCCTTAAATCCAAAACCAATTCATGTATATCTTAGTGAGTGACCTTACACATATATCTTTAATAGATCGTGTTCCCATGCAAAGGCTACACATACCAAAGAACACTTGGAAGTCCTTTTTGGGTTTATATAGCTTCATTCTATGCAGTCAAGAGACTTCAAAACCAATTTTCATGGATTTTACTAAAAAACATAAACTAATTATTAATTATCAAGCCAAAAAAAAACTTTAATTAAATTTATCCATGTTATCCTTCACACATTCACCTTGAAATATAACCCTCATACCTCATTAGGCCAGGCAGGGCTAAAGAATGGTCTATGTGCAAACCAAGACTAAAGGACCTACCATAAAATACTTACTTTGAAACACTTATGAGTAAATCCACACCTTATTATCATGCTCACAAACCTCTCACATGCCTATGTTCACTCACCTCATCATGCCACTAGCTCATACCTTCACAATGCCATGATTAGGCTCAAGCTTCTAATGCACTTGATACCTTGTCCCGTTCCTTCTATTTCATGACCTCAAAAAAATATCAAACAATTAGGCATAAGACATAATAACTCACTAATATTAATGAACCATTCTATTTATAATGAGAATAATATTTCATAGCTTCATACAAACCTCAATTATAATGCTCATTGTCACATCACATACCTTTGTTCATTCATTTCACCATGCTTCCTTCATATGGCTCACCTTGAAACTTTTCATGTAATGACTATGACACACCATTCACATATATTACTTTTCACATAAATCTTAATATCATGACATCAATGACTTGTATAGACCTCTTCATATACTATGCTTCTTTTATGGACATTAGTTGTCTTCAAACACTATTCTATGACCTATACCTTCCATGCTCACAACAGTCATGACAAATCTCATCCATACAACACTCTCTATTTCATGAATGACCTTATTCATGACAAATATCATGAACACACTCTTTTATTCATATTATGACACTCTTATCTCTCATGGAAACACTTATGGTAACACTCTTTTATCTCATGCACCTACTCTTTCATGTACCTTGACATATTACATACAACCATCTATCCTTAGTTACCTTTGACATCAATATTCACAAGATTCTTATTGATATCACACATAGTTAATATTGACGTGATAAAAAATTTAAATTAACCTTAGCATTAATGTTGATCACTAATCACCTTTGACAACATCATGTTTCCAACTGAGAATACTCTCTTAAATCATGCTACTCATATCCATAATACTCACTAACTAATGAAAACTCTCTTTATGCCACTACCATGCTCAATTAATTGACCAAATATACCTTTGACCTCAATGACCATCATTACTTTACATGATGCACTATTTTGACATCAATGACAACAACATGCCAATAAAATACATTACTTCCATTAGTCTAAGTGAATCATGAAAATTATGAAAACTCAAGGTTTAAAATAAATCAAAATTTCATTGAAGCTTTAATTTTTAAATTTTAAATATATATAACTATTGTCACCAAATATTTCACCATAGAGTATTTTGTTCAATCCTACTCTAATGGGCAACATTGGAATACTTCTAGGTATGTGGGTTTACCTATGGTAGAAGTAGACCTTTAGGTTTAAGGGCTAGCTCCCTAAATTTGTCTTGAAGTTCTTATCACTTATACAATTGATTTCTTATGGTAAAATGGATATAGGTATGCATTAAATAAAAATACTCAAAGGGGGTGATACACCATGAAGATATCCACTTTTATATCATACTTCTTTTTCTAATAAACAAGACCTATAAACTATCTTTAATGTCCTCATATGTTCTAACATAAGTGTTTCAATATAGAGGTGATATGCACGAGACAACTCAAGGTAAGTAGAAAAGAGATCATATTTTTGAATATAATAACACTTTTACACTTTAATGGAGTCTAACACACTAGATACACTCTATATGACTTGTTATAATGAGAAATAATGCATAAACATGAAAGGATAAGCAGAAGCAAGGATATAACTTATCACTAGACCTCACCAATAATCACTATACACACATAGAAAAAATGTTCCAAAACACAAAACTAGATTACATTTATTTTTCAAAGGAAATTTAAAACATCAAACTAGTAGGGATTCACCATACCAGGTGTGAAATTATTAAAGAAGAGCCAAAATGGCTACTACTTATAGAATTTGAGAGAGGAGAGAAGAGAATGAAGTCCAAGAGTAAAAAAAAACACTTGTCAAGTTGAGATAAAGAGTTAAATATATAGGATAATGGAATATATTATAGAACATGCAAGGTATACATGGAAAAATATCCCTCAAAGGTATGAAACTCTTCAAATGTGGCATAGGACTCTTCAACTTGTTCCTTGAAAACTACCTTCATCATTTAGGATTATTTGAGTGCTCCACAATAGAATTGGGATAGATGAGATAATTTAACCATGAGAGATGGGTTATTGAAATTATACAACATTAATTAGATGTGTCCTTAATCATAAATATTATTTTGGCCACGTTTTCTCACTACCTGCAGTCACAATCACCCTTCTTTCACTCACCCTTCACACTTGGCACCAAGATGTTATTCAGTTTTCCAGTATAATACATAAAATGGAGTTTCTGACACTTGTAAATATCCCTCATTCCATTATATCCATAATTAAAACCTTAAAAGTCATCCCAATTTAAGTTTTCACCTTCTCTTTTGGTGATCATCTCTCATTCACTATGCCATTCTAGACTGGCTGAAGTAGAAGTGCTAGTAAAAGTACTTGTGAGCTCCTGCCTTGAAATAAAAGAGTATGAAGGGTTATAAAATTTCCCATTCATCCTCCAAAATTTATTTTCATCTCTTTAATCTCCTTTTAACCTATAAAACATAAAAAAATAATGCAAAAACCAATTTTATACCCTGTCCATACAAATAGGGTAGAATCCAAATTGATGGAAAGGGGAATAGTGGAGTCCTATTAAATTTACAATAATATCCCAAGTAATTATTTCCCTCATAGATGAATATCTATCAACTTATTCTCAAATGGGTCCTCAACAAGGGTTTTAGAGGGTTTTGAGATGTTTCACCCCTTAAGGATTGTTCATGAAATTGTAACATTCAACCTATGAACAAATTTGACTAAAACATTATTTGGGACCCTCTTCAACACATCTTATCTCCTATGAATCCCATGTTATGTATCCATATATTTTCAAGCTTCTAAAGTTGACCTCGTGACCTCTCCTTTACATTTTGCATAACCTATTTTACTCTTGAGGTAGGAAATGGCATCTTTGTGACTTCACCCACACACCAGAGGTTATATTTCACTTAATATCTACCCATAAAGGTGATTCAATGATCTATTCTCATATGATGCTATAAAATAGGCTACACCCTTTTTAGGCATTAGACCTAGAATAAGCCTAATAGGCTTATTCTATGTTTTGCTCCTCATCACCATGCTTGAGTGGTTGTTCATGTTTTTGAGATCTTCCTTATGTTTTTTCATGTTTAAAAAATCTCTCAACACCCTTCTACAAGTTTCCTATAGTCTTCAACTCACTATCTCATCACAACTTACTAAATGTCTAGGGTTTCACCAATCTAGGAATGCCCTCTATCTAATATAGAATAAAGGGAGGTTTCTCTATTATCTCAAGTGACTTGAATGCATGAAAATATTCTATAGCTCTCAAGGTTATTTTGTACAAAGTTACATATTTACACTATATTAGTAGCATCTCCAAATATCATGAAACCGTCAAGGAAGACTATGTGTGACTCACTGACTATAGAGTTTTTCATGTTCACTGTAGGTGTATATTGTAGACCAAATCTTTTCATATTTTCCATGGTATGAGAGTATAATGAAGTTTTTCATCATTATTTTAAATATGATTACTAGCATGTGTAACACCCACTCTTTTCTACCAACTCAAATCACACTCTTCCCTACTTGACTAGGTTAGACTAGTTGAATGTATGACTCAATGCTTACTCAAATAACATGCTTGAAGTGTGTCAATTAGAAATAAACTTAATGTATTCTACCTTTATACATATTAAAATTCACCAAGGTCCTTTCTTTCACCATTTTGACTTAGCTTTACCCCTAGGTTTAGCTCACATTCAAGTTGCATAACTCCTTGACAATGATTTCATGGTATAGTTATAGGTGATCCATTTAGCAATAAGGGACCCCTGAAGGATATCATGCATATTCCACTTGATGCTTAGGAATTATTATGATCTCTTAGACTCATTGAAAAAGTGAAACGTACTTAGAGCTTGCCTATATCATGAAATTAGAATTTAATATTTAGGTTCTATCATGTTACCTTTCTTTGAAACCTATAGGTGCACTTTCTTTGACCAAAAGAGGTCTTGTAGGTTATCATGCAAGTCAAAAACATTTATTCAAAACCTTCTCAATGTGTTTTTTGATTCACTAGTCCATATCAACTTCATAGGACCAATTTACATGAATGTCTGTTCCTGTACTACCACCTTGGACTGTGAAGTCAATTGAGGAGAATACTACCCTTTTGTAGTGAATAATTACATGATTTGGAAGCCTATTAATCACCACATATTGAAATCAAATCACCAATTCCTTTGGTAAAGTCATATCCCTTAGGATAGGTATTCATGATAGGATCATTTGGATTCATCTATACTCCCTATCATCTCATCCTATGGTTGTACCAAAAGTACATAGGGATCTATTTTGGATTTTTTAAGGAAACTTGTCCCTAAAGCTCATTCTCCACAAATAGACTATCACTAAAGTCTATCTATCATTCTATAACCTCAAATATGATATCTATAACATTATTAAACTTTTCAAACTTCATGAAGGTATAAAAAAATGTCAAACTCCTCCATACAACACCTTTAGGCCTCTATGAGAGCCACCTGTAGGTGCATATGCATTATACAGATAGTGAATATGGATATGGGCAACATGAATAATTCATAGGCTTAAGACTAGACTTATACCTTCTAAATGTCTTTAAATGGATTAATCACACCATGAAATAGCTCAAACCATTTCAAATGATTCATTTAAATGTGCTAGGCATTCAATGGGAAACCTATAGATGCACATCAATGGTATACGACTATGTATATTGTCTGAATTGGTTGTCATAGTTAGTTATATACCATTTGGAGAGATCAATTTTATTTTTATTAATATAAATTATAAAACCTATTAAAACCCATTATTAAATCTCTAATGATGTGCACAGGACCTTCATACCCCATGACTCAACTGGACGCTTGTAGGGAGTTGATTATGTGTCACAACCTTGATTGTAACATTCATGATGCTAGCTTATAATACCAAGATTAAAAGGAGAAAATATTAAAAAAACATTAGAAATAATAAACATAAAATATCACCCTCATCTAAAAACCATCATATGAACAAGGACCTTTGCACTTGTTGAAACATGCCTACAACTAATAGCAGAGATCCTAACCTACAACTTAAATTATTTGGCTCAACAAGTCTCCTATAAACATGTAAAAAAATATGGTATCCATGATAGAAGGATTTATGACTCCCATATACTCATTTTCATCAATTTATTTTTATGGGTTGGCTCAATCAAAAGTAAAACCTGTAGGGTGTGGGATTAATAAGCAAAATAAGATAGTCAACTTCTTAAGAATGGTTCATAAAGTATAGGAAACCATTATTATAACTCTTTCCATGAAAATTAATTAGAATAAGTGTTCTATGAACCACCAAGATAATTTGACATGAAACTTATCCTACTGGGTGTACCATCAGAAGACCTATTAACTAGTTTTGCATGTCTAGTGGAGTGATAGTGAAACAAAATAGTTTTGGTAAATTTTTGACACTTAAAAATATAATAAATCATTAAAATGGAGTAAAATAAGATTAAGGGTCACTACATGAGCTTCCCACATGTGCCACACTCCTCTATAGGTTGTACAACTACCAAAAACTTCTCATTTTCACTTATTTTCTTGATTTCAATTAGAAACTTACATGTTTTCGATAGGGATGAAATTAATAACAAGGAATATGACATATTTTATGTTTAAAGGAATTTTTTAAGAGTTATACACCTGTGAAAATTGTATGAGTCTCATAAATGGCCCAAATATGACCCTTAAGTGACATAGAATGACTTAGGACTAGATTTAACTATGCACCAAGGATAATAACAAATTAAAATGACACTAAATTGACCATGAAACACCATATAACATGATAATATATACCTATATCAAGTTTTTTACTATAAAGGGTTGACCTGTTTTGACTTATGGTCAAAATAGTCAACATTCTTAGTGATTTCTTAGGGGTGGTGTGCTTGCCATGCCAACACTAGTAGCCTAATATTATCCATTGCGACACAAAATAACCTATACATAAGTTTGGTACTCAATTTTATTTTGAAACCACACAAAAAAATAAAGAAAGACACACAAAACAAGACACAACAAATAAAATAAACATGTGTTCTCAAGAACATTTATGGAACATAACACACACAATAGAAAGAAAGACACACACTCACCTAATATAATATTTACAATACCTCACTATTGAGGTGAAAAAAACTTGCCATGCTTCAAATAGGTTCAAATATGGTTCCTATTACATCTTTGTCACTCTATTAACACAATCTATCATGTGAAGCATGCTCATCATCAATGAGTTCACTAGGTAGATGTTGATATGACTTACCATATATATATCTTCTCATGTTTTCAAGTGGCCTACCTTGGGATATCATGAATTATTTCTCTTTCCTTTCAAAGCCCTTTATTGGAGCTATAATCCTCTTGATCTTTAACATATCTGATCTACATTCCTCAAACTATAGATTAGAATGTATGACAATTACCTCAACTTTGCTCTCCCCTTGAGCAAACTGTAATAGATGTATATGATCATCACGTTCTTCTTATTTATATTATAATACCTATGAATTTGGTTCTACATCAGATTGACATCTTGATTGTTATTTAAACACAATAAAATCTAACTTGGACTCATGAGAATCTTTTATGAATATAGACTCTTAGATAATAGATTGGCATACACCTTCATGCTTGATAGGATAATCAACATCCTACTCATTAGCCTCATTATCAAACTTGTCATCAAATATGTAATCTTTTAGAGGAGGAGTAGTCTTACCCAACTGGTCAAATTCTTGGCATATGACATTAAATCCATGCCATAAGTCATCCTCTTCCTCATGAATGTCATCATCAAGGGAAACTTCTTCAATAATAGGTAGAAAGACATCACTCTTATCATTAAAATGATCAATCAAGTTCTTTAATATATCATCATCATATACATAGATCAAGTAGTTACTGTTATTAGCTTGTGAGAAATAATGTCTAACACCTACCTCAACTTGCTCAAATGGTTCTGTTGTACCCAATATTCCCCTTCTTTCTGTAGGAAATGGGGACCCACTTTTTTTTAGACTATGGTCTTGACTTTGACCCCCTATTATATATGTTTATGCAAGATCTGGGAGAAGATTGATTATTGGCCCTTTCATAGTTTGACAAGATGACATTGGTGATATGTTTTCATAGAATATCTTTATAATTGTTTTAGGATTATTCTATTAGAAGTAATTCCTTTGGGTCTTTTATATAACTTATTTTTATTGGATTAATCTTTATCAGACATTTTCCCTAAAGCGTTTGGTCTTTGTTCATATTTTTTTTCACCATGGACTTATCTTTTTTAGGTACATTCTTGTAGACAATTTTTCTAAAACAATTTCCCCAATGGAATTAGGTCTATGGGTTTTGTTACCATGGGAATTTTACCCAATGAAATTGACCTACCCTTAGGACTTTTTGAACCTACCCTTTACGATTGTGCAATCTGCCCTTTGGGACTTTTGTCTTGGACGTTTTCCCCTTCAAACATTCCTTCAAACATTTTATCCAAGACATTTTTCCATTCAAACATTCCATTAAAAATTTTATTTGAGATATTTTTCCCTTCACACCTACCCTTCAAGACTTTTATCTTGGGCCTTTTTCCCTTTGTATCTACCCTTTCAACTTTTGTCATGGGAAATTTCCCCTCCAAATGACCCTTCAAGATAAATGCCTTGGATATTTCCTTCGATAGAATTAGGTCTTTGGGAGAATTATTGTAGACATTTTGTTTAATGTAATAATTCCTTCTATTCAATAATTTCTTTAATCACTGAATTATGTCAAACATTTTGTTTGCAATAATTTCCCCACATAGAAAGGCTACAACATTTCCCCCATAATAATTACACCAAAATAATACCTTTCTACCAAGTGGCACCCTTGCTTATAAAACATTTTTGAGCTTAATTTAATATTTTAGCCTAGGTCCCAATCATATTATATTCATACAGCTAAGACCTTAGGCTAGAATATTCATGCAGGGTCCTTTATATATATTTTCTAAGGTATTATGCTAAGTCATAATTTAATTTGTGATTGAAAAACAAAGTGAATCAAGAAATGTCAAGTTTTGAGATCATAAGGAGTTCAGTTATTATGAAATTCATGTGGATGTCTTTGACATTCATATAAACATTAAAATTAAGATCAAAAATAAAAGGTTAGGGTTTAGATTCTAACGGTCACATGGGAATCATTGAAAGTCATGAGGACATCTTTGATAGTCATGTGAATGTTAAATTTAGGCTTAGTAACTAAAATACATGAGATTAAATTATGATGGTCATGTAGACATCATTAACTATGGTGAGGACATCTTTGACAATTGTGTGAATGTCAAATTTAAGATCAATATGAAAATAATAGGGGATTAAATTATGATGGTCATGTGGATGTTATTGACAATTATGAAGATGTCATTTATGGTCATGTGCATGTCAAATTTAAGATTATAAATTTTTCATTTAGATTCAAAGGTTATTAAGTGTAGACATCAATTTCTAGTATTGATCTGTATAGTTAATCCAATGGTGAAAGATTGACAGATAATTTTCAAAGGAATGAGGACATGACAAGTATCAAGTTCATAAGATTCAATGACTCAAAGCACCAAGATCTATGAACCACATTAACATGAGCATATATGATCAATGGTGTGAGGTCAAAATGCAATTTTAAAAGGTCCCATAACTAGAAAAAGACTACCACTTGGCATGAAAAAATTTGAGCTATGACTACAAAGAGCATATAGGCCTCAAGAAGATATCAAATGGCATGATCATGTTTCATCATGTAGAAGATCAAATAGTGTGAGTCAACAATGGAATTTTCAAAGATCTAGACTTAATCAGGGTTCGACATGTGCCTTGGGACAACAACTCATTTTGAAAGATAGAAAATATAATGACATGGACAAAGTATGTGGATATTTTTAAGACTATATTTATCGATAACCATTGGGTCTCACAGTTAAGCTAGATCAATAATATGAACACGCATGGAAATATAAAGATAAAGATCAGGAAATAGAACATAAGAAGGCTATAGTTACATGGTATCTCAAAGGTAAATTAAGAAACTATCCAATCTTTCAAGATAAGGACCCTATAAATACTTATAAAGGGATACTATATAAAGGCACAGGTGAGCATGCAATGTACAACTCAGTTAAATTGGTCACAACTAGAAATAGTGTCACTAGATATAAAACATTGGTAAAGTGGTACTTATCTTTGATCCACTTTAAAATGGCTAACTTAAAAAAATAAATAGGTTGTTCCCACAACCTATAAAAGGAGGAATTGTCATGTAGTTTGACCTCTAATTATAAAAAGTGCCTTTATAACCATGCAAATGTTTCATAAATTTTACAAAGGTTAGTTTAAATTGATAACTATAATTAGACCCTTATACAATTTTAAACCATAGTTAGAACTCAAGTTCTGACTATCACATGTAATGACCTTGCATGAACTTGGAGGATGAGGAGACCCTTTCCCCAAGTCTATATAAGTAATTGTAATCCCACTTGGATTTTAAGTCTTGAATGTAGGAGCAGTATAAATTTTAATTATTAGTGAATGTGTTTGTGTATTTTCTTTCCAATTGATATGTAATTACTTTTTACTTTCTTTGGTTGTGTGTTTCAATAATCCTTAGTGTGAAATAGATGTGAATGGATTCTTGATTATTTCGATTAATGTACTTATCTATAGATGTGAAAAAACTATTTTATAATTGGTAAATATATTGATTAGCATAATTAAGTTTAAATTCATTCATAATTTTGAATGTGTACTGGTGCTTTATTTGATTTAGTTTTATGTGTGTGTGTCAAAGCTAGCTCATATACTTCACTAGCTCAAGTAATAATCTCCTAAGTAAAAGTGTACAATATATAACCTAAAAGGATCAACCTTTGTCTCAAGCCTATGAATTTCCTACATCATTATCTCCTTAGACCTTTTAACCATGTCTGATTATGTGTGTAAAATTGCTACTAGTAATAGGCATAGGTTCTGAAAGCACAAGTCTATTTAGAAACCCACTAGGGAAGTAGTTCCTAAAAACCACATGGCTTTCTTTTATACCTTATGCTTCTTTCATTTTTTAGTTTGTTTTGATACCTAAACACTTTAGATTAGAATCCAACTATCCATCCAACTCACATAGAGATTCATTGCCTTTTAAGGACCACACCTTTATCCAAAAACCTTATCAACAACTTACATGCCCTACCAGTGATTCCATCAATAGGTTGTCAAAGAGCACATATTTATAACTCATGCTCTGGAGTGGAGTTTACCTCTATTAAGATCCTCAAAAAAATAGAAGTTTCCTCATTGACTGTGGTGTGCATAAAAAATACATCAATAGTTTCAATGGTGCTAGAAGAAGGGCTTGCACCCTTGATAATAGTAGATATCCTTTATGTAGAGTTGTATTGCAGTCACCTAGGAGAGTGATTAGATCTAATTCTCTAGTTGGTTTTCTAGTCTCACCCTTGATGAGCCATTAGCATTGGAGATGTACAAGAATGCCTTGGACCTAATCACTACCATGTTCCTTAGAAGAGCATCTATTATCAGTAATTTGACATTCACATATGAAGAGCCTATGAATATATATAAGCAACTCAATCTTCACATGTTGAGAATTTATAATGTCAACAATGGATTTTCATCACTTAATCCAGTACCACATGTGAAGCATAATATTTCCATGTTTAATCAAAGTCAATTTTACGTACTACCTCTATTAACACATGAAACACAAATAAATTGCAGATTATTAAACAATCATATAATAGGTAATGGTTATCAGAAAAATTGACAAGCAATTGCACTTCTTTATGCTATTTTACAAGGTACAAATTCTACAAAGTTAAAATTTCACTCTATTTAGAAGATGGTTCAGAAGTTAAGCAATGATATCTTGAATATGCAAAGGAGGATGGACAATGCCAATGGACCAACTGGTAATTAGAATTCTAGATTTCAAAGATAAAATAGACCATTCAATAGGCTTGAGTAGCCTAAAAAACTTCCAAAGATCAACATAGTAAAAGAAAATCTTCCTAATTGGTGTAGAATTCAAAATAATTCTAATCATGATGAGCTTAACTACATTGAATTTTTCATAGCATTCAAAATATTTCAAAGATAAGTAGTTAGACAAGACTAGATGCAAAATCTACTTGAGAAACATTTGGATCTTGGCTCTTCTAGCACTATTATGTTGTTTGAAACTCATGAGTTTCCCTTCCTAGGTGAAAATGATAATGAACTAGAACATAACATGGACTAAGTTCAAGATTTTTAGTAGCTCTAGAGAGGTTCATACAATCTAAGTAATACGTATCCAATTACAACATCAACTCCTCCAAATATCATGGTGATTCCTCCTAATTCTAAAGTAGATAGTAATACACCCCCTCCAAAGGGGAATGATCAACCAAAAAGAAAGGAAGAACCAAGTAAAGGATAATACAATATCATATGAGATATGAAGAAAATCAAAGGGAATATAACTATTGATGAGTTAGCTAAGATCCTTGAATAAAAGGAGGTACTATGGAAGTTGATTACTAGAAAAGCTCCTATGGGAAGAACTAAATCATCTATAAATAAAGCAAAAATTGCTGATTCCAATGTTATCTATAAGAGTAATCTAGAAGTTCCACCTTTGTTAAGAAAATTCATAATTTTTTAGTTGATTTTGGAACACCTAAAACTATCATGCCCATGTCCATATGGCAAAAGCTATGTCTCACTCTGAGTCCTTTAAAGAGACTAGTTTCACAATTAGATAAAATAATAGTACAAGTAGTTGGAGAATTGACCAATGTGTGAATTTAAGTAGCATATGAACTATGAGTGTAGATGACATGTGATATTCTAGTGGCAAACATACCAAAAGGCTATGGATTGTTTCTAATTAGGGATCGGTCTAAAACACTCAATTGATATCTCTTTATAGACTTATCTCATATATGGTTGCCTAGGAGGGGAATTTTGAATCAAATTAGAATTGACAAAGAGCCAAGAATGAAGTATCCCATTATGGAATATAATATAAAAAATGAAGAGATAAAGAATCAATCTCCTAGACTTGTTATTTATACTTTTACTATGCATAATCAAGTACAAAAGCTAGAATGTGAGGGTTCAAATCATTTGTAGACTGTGCACTTTGATGGTGCTAGATCCAAGTAAGGATTAGGAATGGAAGTTGAGCTAATTTATCCACAAGATTAAAGGTTATTAGAATCATATAGGTTGTAATTTATATGCACTAACAATAGATCTAAGTATGGGGCTTTAGTTTTAGGACTATAATTTGTAGAATAAAAATGTGAAGCAAATAGTAGTATTTGGTGACTCATAATTGGTAATTAACTAGGTCAAAAATAAATATCAATGCAAACTATCTTATATGATAAGATACAAGCACAAAGCATGGGACCTAATTGAAATATTTTAAAGATTTCAACATAGTAACACTTCGTAGAGAGAAAAATCAAAAGGTAGACTCACTAGCTACTACTACTAATTTGGAGCCATTACAAGAATCTAAGGTAAAAAGGTTCCTTATTTAATTAGTACTGTGTCCTTCCATTTTGGATAACATAGAAAATTTCCATGTCTTTGATGATGACCATAAAATTATTCATTTTTTTAACTAATCTAGGGGAATTCAAGTTCCAAATCATTGATTACAAGGACATTAATCATCTCTATCAAGGGGAATCAAATAAATAAGGCATTTTCTAGATCAAAGAGAATCAAATTCTAGTCAGGTTGGTATTTTTAGAAAGACCATTCAACATAGACCCTCAAGCTTAGCAACTTAGGTCACTGAAGGTCAATGAATTAAATATCAAAAGAGAAATTCTAGGAGATGAACATAACCCATGTTATGTTAATATTGGTCTTAGTTGTACCCTATAAGAGAGATAATGAGTGAAGGATTTAATCACTCAATATAGGGGCATCATCACTTGGACATATGAAGACTTGAAAGTATATGACCCATAGGTCATTACTCATATGATTATCTTAAAGTTAAATCATAAGTCATTTAGACAAAGGCAAAGGATAATCAATCCTATTCTAGATCCTGTCATTCAGAGAGAAGTGGAGAAGCTTTTAAGTGTAAAAATCATATCCCTAGTTTGACATTCTACCTAAGTGGCCAATTGGGTCCTAGTAAGAAACAAGAATGGTGAGATCAAATTATGTGTGCATTTTAGAAACCTGAATAAGGATTATAAAAAGGAAAATTATCCCCTACCTTCTTGGGATGAGGTTATACAAATAGTAAGTGGTTCTAAAATGATGTCCTTTTTTGGATAGATTTTTAGGCTATAATTAGGTACTAGTGCAATCTGAGGACAAAATCAAGATGGTGTTTAACATGAAATAGGGAGATTATGCATATAAGAGGATTCCATTTGGAAAAATAAATTTAAGAGTGAGCTTTCAACATGCCATGGATCATGATTTCAAATGACTGATAGGAAAATGCATAATCATCTACATGGATGATCTTACAATATTTTTAAAAAATTGAAAAGACCACATAAGCCACCTACAGTCCATATTTGAGAGATGCAAAAGGTTTAGTGTTTCATTAAACCCAAACAAGAGAATATTTGGAGTGACTAAAGGTAATATTTTGGGGCATATCATCATGAAGGATGGGATCACCATTGATACAGACAAAATTCATGAAATTTCAAGAATTCAGCCACCAAACAATAAGAAAGAACTTAAATCATTCTTCAAAAAGATTAAATTTTTAAGGAAGTTAATCTCAAGATTTTTATAAACTTTTAGGCCTTTAAATGCCATGCTCGAGCATGATTCCAAAATAAAATGGACATTTGAAGCCTAAAAGTCCTTGGAAGACAGTAAAGATGCTATATCACAGGCTCTAGTATTAATCAGCATAGATTTAAAAAAATATTTCTACATGTATTCATTCACTTCAAATAGTATGATTACTAATGTCATTATGTAGAATAATGACATGACCAAGCATATGATTGCATTTATGAGCACAAATTTGAAGGATGTAGAACTTAGGTACTCATGATTGACAAATAGATTTTTGCCCTTGTCAAAGTAGTGAAGAAATTTTGGCATTACCTCTTGAGAAATAAAACCATTGCCATTGTGCCTGATCCTACTATCAAGCTCACCCTATCATAGAATGAGCTAGGATAATGCTAAGGTAAATGGATGACTAAACTGCAAGAATTTGACATAGAGATTGAGATGGCAAAGATTGTACGAGGTCAAGACATTGTTCAACTTATGACTGAACTAGATCCATGTATCATAGTTGAAGAGGAATGTGAAGCTCAATTATCTAAAAGAGAGTGGTATACATATATAATACAATATTTAATTATAGGAAATTGTTCCCTAGAACTCAATAAAGAGAAGGATAACTTTGAGGCTCAAAGCTGCTAAATACATGATCAAGAAGGGAGTCCTCTATAAAAGAAATTATGAAGGTATTTATCTTAGGTGTATATTTACAGAGGAAGATAATTAATTTCTAGATAAATTACATTAGAAGATAGGTATTGGTCACTTATCTAGAAATACCACATCCCATAAGATCTTAAAAATGGGCTACTATTAGCCAAGAATTTCCAAAGATGCTCATAATCATGTTAGAACATGCCATGTATGCCAAGCTATAGCCAAGAGAGAATTACATGCAATAATGCATTCATAGCTAGTTATTGAAGGAAGGCCATTTGCGTAGTGGGGTTTAGATTTCATTGGTGTCATCAACCCAAATTCCTCAGTAGATGATAAATTCATATTTCCTACTACAGACTATTACACTAGATGGACTAGACCATAACCATAAAGAACTATAGAGAAACATATGTGATTCACTTCTTGTAGGACCACATACTTACTAGATTTAGCATACCCATTTCTTTAGTTTATGAAAATAGACTAGAATTTATATCAGTAGAATTTAATAAGTGGGCACACGATAACCAAATTATTATTAGGCCAGCTTCTAATTATTACCCTTAGGGAAATGGATTAGTAGAATTAATGAACAAGAATTTGATCAATGTAATTAAGAAATCAGTTGGGGAGAATCCCAAGGACTAGCATAATTTATTGAAGTATTCTCTTTGGGTAGACTAGATAATATACAAACAAGCCCTTAAAGCTTCACCTTCCCTGTTGGTGTATGAACATAAACTAGTATTCCCTATCATGTTGAAGCTACCCACTTATTAGTTAATGAAGGACTAAATGGAACCAAGTGATAAAGAAGAATCAAGACTATTAAACATAATAAAAATGGAAGATTCAAGGGACGAGGCCTTACAAACATTCATCAAACACTAGGATGTGGTCAAGAGGTGGTTTGATAAAAGAGCAAAGGTTAAAGCATTCAAGATTTCAGATCTAGTGCTACTTTATAAAGCCTATGACAAGAGAGGACAACATGACAAGTTTTCCTAACTATGGATTGGACCATACCATATTTTAGAGTAATGGGTAATAATGCATTTCATTTAAAGGACCTATAGGGTAATGTGCTTATGTATCCAGTCAATGGATAGTTCTTAAGGCACTAATTCAGGTCTATGCCATCTGTTGATGTTACTAAATAATAAGGGATATATGAATGTAGCTATAGAATTAGATTAGATTTCATTCTTTCTTAGATTATATTTATGTGCATTTTTATATTAGTTTCCTGATTTTTAGATTAATCTTTCCTGCTTTTAGTATTTTTATTTCTTTTATTAGATTCCTGCTTTCTTAGTTTAAATTTCCCACTTTCTTAAATTAATTGTTTGTTGCTTTCTCTAACAATCAAAATTTTGTTTTCTCTAACTATATCCAAAGTTAAAATCCAAACTAATTGAGCTTAAGACTTGTAGAAAGGGGGAAAAGTAAAACAAAATTTAGCAATTTAGGACTAGTTTGCAAATTAGGCATATTTCTATGTTTTTTAGTCTTCAGGATGACGGTAGATAATCATGGATTATTTTAGATGGTGTCACAATTGAATATTTTTACCAGGCATGTGGAAGTTTCTCATAGAGTAATTCATACTAATTGAAATTTTTTTCTAGTTTTATTGGATCAGATGCACTTATCACATTAAATACTTGTTGGAAATGATAATTTTGGGTATATGTTTGGCTGGCAGGGACATTCTAGTCATGATTTATTTTATAATTATACCAGCTCACTATGGTTCCAAATCTTCTCTTTTCATCCAAGAATAAAAGAAAAACAAAAGGAGAAAAGAACCAATGAATTCAAAAGAGCAAAGAAAATGCAAATAAAATCAAAAGTATCACATGATGAAATAAGGTCAATGTACCACGCATCATGATAAAAAAAACTAATGGAATGAGAAGATAAAGAGTCCAAAGTATCTCTATTAGGGATATGGATGCCTGGATGGTAGTAGAGTAATTCCTAAGCTTCCCTTATTTCTTATGAGCTTTAAGAGATACTAGAATGAAACCTATAGTTTCATCAAGCCTTTAAATCATCATAATAGGGGTTAAATGAAATACACATTTTGACACACATAGATCCAAGAAATTAGAAGTAAAGTATGTTGTGTGAATGAACTTAGGAGTCTCTTCCATGTTTTTTATTTAAGTATTACTCTATGACACACTTCATGATGTATTTAAGATTGTAAACTAGAGTTTTGGTTTCTTGAATACTCAGGAGTATTATCTTTCTAAGTCACCATTTGTTGTACCCAACATCCCCCTTCATTCCATAGGGACTGGGGACCCATTTTTTGAAGACTATGCTCCTAAATTTGAGCTCCTCTTCTATATGTTTATGCAAGATCTGGGAGAAGATTAATTATTGGCCCTTTAATACTTTGGAAAGATGGCATTACTGCTATGTTTTCATAGACTATCTTTATAATTATTTTGGGTTTATTCTATTGGAAGTAATTCCTTAGGGTCTTTTGTCTGACTTATCTTTATCAGACATTTTCCCTAAAGCATTTATTCTTTATTCAAGTTTTTTTACCATGGACTTATCTTTTTCAAGGACATTATTACAAAAATCTATTTGAAATAGTTCCCTTGATGGAATTAGGTTTATGAGCTTTTTTACCACGCACATTTTACCCAATGAAATTGACTAACCCTTTGGCCTTTTTGAACCTACCCTTTTGGATTTGTGTAATCTACCCTTCGAGACTTCTATTGTATACATTTTCCCCTTCAATCATTCCTTCAGATATTTTTTCCAAGACATTTTCCTTTCAAACATTCCTTTAGACATTTCATCTAAGACATTTTGCCCTTCACACCTACCCTTTGGGACTTTTGTCTTGGGACTTTTTTCCTGGGTCTTTTTTCCTTCGCATCTACCCTTTGGGAATTTTGTCCTAGCTACTTTGATCTCCAAATGACCCTTTAAGATAATTACCTCAAACATTTACTCTAATGAGATTGGGTCTTAAAGAGAACTATTACAGACATTTTATCCAATGCAATAATTCCTCTAGCACAATAATTTCCCCAATGACTAAGTTGTGCCTGACATTTTCTCCAAAAAAATTTATCCACATATAAAGGCAAAAAAATTTCCTGTATAATAATTTACATGAAACAATACCTTACTACCAAGTGGCATCCCTACTGAGAGAGAATTTTTGAGATTAATTTAAGATTTTAGCCTAGGTCCCAATCATATTTATTCATATAGCTAAGACCTTAAGATAGAATATTCATGCAGGGTCCTTTATAAATTGACCAAATTATTATGCTATGTCATCTTTTCATTTGTGATTATAGAGCAAATCAAATCAAGAAATGATAAGTGTCAATCTTGAAGGGAGTTAAGTCATTATGACATTCATGTGGATGTCTTTAACATTCACGTGAACATCAAAATTAAGATCAAATATAAAAGGTTTGGGTTTAAATTTTGATGGTAATGTGGATGTCATTGATGGTCATGAGGACATATTTGATAGTCATGAAAAATTCAAATATAGGATCAACAACTAAAAGACATGAGATTAAATTGTGATGGTTGTGTAGACATCATTAATGGTCACAAGGACATATGGTTGTATGAATATCAAATTTAAGATAAGTAAGAAAATGATAGGGGATTAAATTATGAGGGTCACATGAATGTCATTGAAAATCATAAGGACATCATTGATGATCATGTGGACATAAAATTTAAGCTCATAATTTAGCCATTTTGACTCAAAGGTTAGTGGTCCAAATCAAATCAATGGCTAGCATTGATATGTATAGTTAGTCTAATGGTGCAAGATTAAAAGAGAATTTTCAAAGGAATGAGGATGTGACAAGTATCAAACTTTCAAGAGTCAGTGATTCAAATAACTAACACCTATGAACTGCACTAACTTGAGCACAAACAATTGACAGTGTGAGATCAACATAGACTATTCAAAGGTCCTAAAACTAGTTAAAGACTTCCACTTGGCAAAAAAACATTCAAGCTATGACTTTAAAAAGCATAGATGCCTTGTGGAGTTAATAAATGACATACTTATGTTTCATCATATAGAAGATCGAATGGCATGAGTTGACAGTGGAATTTTAAAAAATCCATACTTAATCAAGTTTTGACACATGCCTTGGGAAAATAGTAACATTTTGAAAGATAAAAAATAAAATAACATGGATAAAGTATGTAGATATTTTTGAAACTTGAGCTATATTTATCGACAACCATTAGGTCTCACAGTTAAACTAGATCAAGAATATGAGCATGCATGTGAATATAAAGATAAAGATAAGGTAATAGAACATAAGAAGGCTATAGTTACATGGCATATCAAAGGTAAAATTAAAAAAATATCCAATATTTCAAGATAAGGACCATTCAAATCCTTCCAAAGGGATATTCTATAAAGACACATGTGAGTATGTAATACATAGTTTAATTAAATAGGTCATAGATAACAAAAGTGTCACTAGATCTATAACATTGGTAAAGCGGTACTTGTGTTTCAGTTCCACTTAAAAATGACTAACATTAAAAAAAAAAATAGGTTGTTCCCACAACCTATAAAAGGAGGTATTGTCATCTAGTTTGAGATATAATTATAAATAGTGCATTTATACCCATGCACATGTTTCATAACTTTTACAAAGGCTATTTTAAACTGATAACTGTAATTGGACACTTATATAGTTTTCAACCACATTTAGAACTCAAGATCTAACTATCAAATGTAATGACCTTGCATAAACATGGAGGATGAGGTGACCCCTTCCCCAAGTCTATATAAACAATTGTAATTCAACTTGGATTTTGAGTCAGAGAATTTTGAATACAGGAGCAACATCAATTTTGATCATCAATGAATGTGTTTGTGTATTTTCTTTCCAATTGATGTGTAATTAGTTGTTACTTTCTTTGGTTGTATGTTTCAATAATCCTTAGTGTGAAATAGCTATGAAAGGGTACTTTATTATTTTTATTAATGTACTAATCTATATATATGCAAAAATAATTAAAAGATTGGTAAATATATTTATTAGGATAATTAAGTTCAAATTGATTCATAATTTTGAATGTGTATTGTTACTTTCTTTGATGTAGTTTTTTGTGTGTGCGCCAAAGATACCTCAGATACTTCACTATCTTAAGACATAATATCCTAATTAAGAGTGTGAAATATCTACCCTAAAAGGGCCAACCTTTGTTTGAGGCCTATGAGTTTCTTGCATCATTATCTCCTTAAACTTTTTAACTATGTCTGATTGTGTGTGTAATTGATGCGACTAATAGGCATATGTTTTGAAAGCACACGTCTATTTAGAAACCAACTAGGGAATTAGTTCTTGAAAAACATAGAGATTTATTTTCTACCTTATCCTTACCTCTTTTTTAATTTTGTTTTGATACCTACCCACTTTAGATTAGAAGGCAACTTTCCATCCAACTTACATAGATATTCACTACCTCGTAAGGACCACACATTCATAAAAAAACCTTGTCATCAAATTTCATGCCCTACCAGGTATTTCATCAATAGGTTTTTAGAGACCACATACCTAAAAATTATTATATAAAGTTAATTTTACCTCCATTAAGATCCTAAAATAGTAGAGGCTACTTCATTGACTGTGGTGTACATAAAACATGCATCAAAAGGTTCTTCATGGATGATATAGGTACCAAGGTTAACTTGCTCAAAGTATGCATAATGATCATGATAATAATAATCTACACCATACTCATATATAAAAAAATCATCTATGCCTTCAATATTAGAAGGAACATCATCATCTACATTAGACTCCTCTTTTTCATTAGTCACATAATTTAGATTTAAACATGCATCTACATAAGGCTCAATATGGAATTTAGTAAGATGCCAAGTTTTTATGGTCACCTTGGTTCCATATATTGTCTTAAATTCTAATAAATACTATTAAGATGAGATTTAACTACCTATCTTGGATATAAAATATCTTGAGAGGCAGATTGCAAAATGAGTAGGCAGGTCCACAACAATAATTTCTTGGAGGTTAGGGAAACTAGGACAGTCATGGAGGAAAAAATTCAAAAATTTGATCATTATTGTTACCTTAGTAGGTGTACCATATAATTGAATCACTCCTTTTCTATGTGGTTCATACTTTAGGCCCAAATTATTAGTTACAAATTTGGGCATCATTGATAAAGAAGCTCCACTATAAACTATGGAATTGTGTACTAGTTTGTCTCCCAGAATGAGAGTGAGGTAGAAGGGTGCAGGTTTCTCAACTTTGTTAGATGGTTCCATAATTTTTTATGGGAACTGGTAAGAGATACATGACCATGACCATTTATTAAAGATGAAGGACTAGTAGTGATAGTGGACAACTATTTCTTTAAGAGTTTCTTTTGGCCAAGCATATGAAGGACATCCCAAAGGGAAATGGATGCCTTAGAAATTTTCAATGAATCCACTATGTTTAGTATAGGGGTAATTATTTTATATTGAGACCTTGGAGGCAATAAAACTATTGTAACTTGATGAATAGAATCACCTTGAGCAAATCTTACCACATTTTGACTTGAAGGAGGTGTAGGAGTGTTAGGGACTACCATATTTGTAGTCATGCTTTAATACCTTATAGGAGGATCAAATGAAATTTTAAGCATGATATTACCATATCCTAAATTATTCCTCTTGGATATTATATTATATTCAATATCATTTCATTTATTGATCACAAAGGTATATTCAACTAGGAAATTAGTGAAGCTTTCTCCTTGGGGATGCCAACCTTGACTTGCTCGCATTCAGACCTCATCTTCTACTGATAGTAGAGGAGTGAATCATCCTTGAGCCACTAGATATTTCTCTCCACGTTCACTATCATCCATGAATTTACCATTTTTCCATTAGTCCCATTTCACTAAGTTTTTATGCATCAATACCATCTCTCTTGTGTTCGATGTAGAATTGGGATTGAATGTATTGGCATACCTATTAAAGTTAGGCTACCCTTGACCCTCCGTCTCCCATATTACTAACCATAATATTATTGATAGGTTTAGGGGTTTTTATTAGTACCTATTTTCATAATATAAGATCTTAAAATTTGAATTTCTATATATTTATCTATGGCATCATCTGCCTTCTTAGGAGTAGTCATATGATTAACATTTACACTAAGAACTTGGGAAATATTTAGAGTGGTAGTAGATATGTTAAGAAATAGAGGCATAAACAATTTAGGAGTTAACTTTCCTACTTTAATGAGGACATTCTTAGATATAATGGAAAGTTCATATTATTTGGGAAGAGTGAAACCACCCATGGATTGTAGCATGATGGTAATATCAAGACCAATGGCTCTCAAGTATGTAAGGAACACAAAGCTAGCAGGCGGTATCATGGGAGGAGGCAATATATACCAAGTCCTTTTAAACCTATCATTAAAGTCATGCATTATTTTTTTGGGGGATATTTAGATTACATTAAGTTGATTGATGTGTAAAGCATGGCCACTTTCATCCTCAAATATTGAATTTAACAATAGTCAAAAGTCATCCCATGTTGTGATGCATCCACAAAGTAAAGTCCTGTACTAGTCAAGTGTTATCCCTCTAAGGGACATGGAAAGGAGTCTAGTGGAAATATTTTAATCAATGAAATTATGGAAAATATATAAATTGGAGATATCCCTTATGTGATCACTAGGTGTGGCATGACCTTCACCATTGAATGTAGGCACACACTTTGTGGAATTAGGGGGAATGGAATCATATGAATTAAGATGGATTGTAGTTTTAGTGTTAAAGGATGGGAATGAATGTTACCTATCCATTATTTCTTCAAGTTCTTCACTTTCTTGGCTAGATAAATCCTCTTGCTCTTCAAAGGTAGAATAAGCTGAGGGTGTTGAAATTCAATAAGAAGTTCAGGTTGAATATGTGGATTGATAAGATTAAACACTTTAATAGAAGTTGACCTATTAAGGATCATGAAGTATGAGATAAAATATAAGAAAAAAATGGTCTACAATAATATTTTACCTTGAATAGAGTCACTAAATGCTGAGTAATACACCAAAATTCATTTGATGTTGTCAAGACAAACATTCACCTTGACAAGTTGTCTCTAGGACAATAGGTCCCACCTAACATGATATAACTATTGTCACCACATATTTCAACCAAGAAGAGGTTGTTTAGGACTACTCTAATATTTGGGCAAAATTGGACTACTTCTAAGTATGTTTTTACCTATGGTAGAAGTAGACCTCTAGGTTTAAGGGCTAACTCCCTAGATTTGTCTTGAAGTGTTTATCACCTATACTACTGATTGAATGTGGGAAATGGCATAGAAGTATAAATAATAAAATATACTCAAAGGTGGTGATAGACCATGAAGATATAAACTATTTTATCAAACTTATTTCACTATGAAATAAGGCCTAAAAACTAACACCAAAGTCCTAAGATGTTCTAACACAAGTGTTTCAATATAGAGGTGATATGCATGGGACAACTCAAGGTAAGTAGACTAAATATTGTATTTATGAACATAAATCAAATTTTACACTTTAAGGGAGCATAACACACTAGATACACTCTATATGACCTATTAGAATGAGAACTCTTGCATAAACATGAAAGAATAAGGAGAAGCAAGTATAGAACTTATCGCTAGACCTCACCATTCATCACTTCACACACTTAGAAAAAATGTTCTATAACTCAAAATTATATTTAATTAATTTTTAAAATGAAAATTACAACATCAAACTAGTAGGGCTTCACCATACTAGGTGTGGAATTGTTAGACAAGAGCCAAAATCGCTACTACTTATAGAATTTGAGAGAGGAGAGAAGAAAATCAAGTCTAAGAGTCATAAAAACACTTGTAAAGATGAGAAAATGAGTTAAATATGTAGGATAAATTAATATGGAATATACCATGCAAGGTATACTTGGACAAACGTCCCTCAAAGGTATTAAACTCCTCAAATGTGGCGTAAAACTCTTCAACTTGCTCTTTCAAAACTACCTTCATTATTTGGCCTTCTTTGAGTGATCAACAATAGAATAGGGATAAATGATATAATTGAACTATGAGGGAAGGGTTATTAACATGTTGTAACATGAATTTGATGTGTCCATAATTAATAATATTCTTTTGGATAAGTGTTCTCACTGCCTACAATCACAATCACCCTTCTTTTACTCACCCTCCACACTTGGCACCAAGATGTTATTTAGTTCTATTATATAATCCATGCAGGGGAGTGTATGACATTTTTAAATATCCCTCATGCCATTATATCAATCAAGAAAATCTTATAAGGCCTGATAAATGAAGTTGTCACCTTTTCACTTGGTGATCATCTCTCATTTACTATGCCATTCGAGACTGGCTGAAGTGGAGGTGTTAGAAAAAGTAATTGTGAGTTCTCAAATTATAAGAAAAATAGTATGAAGGGTTATAATAGGTCCCATTATTCCTCCCTAAGTGATTTGAATCTCTTGAATCTCCCTTGAACCTACAAAACATTTAAAAACTATTAAAAAAACTAGTTTTGTACCCTATCTATATAAATAGGGTAGAAACAAAATTGATGTAAAATATCCTCATGGAGTCCTCCACAAGTTTCAGTCATATCCCTACTAGATACATCTCTATCAACTTCTTCTCAATCAAGTATTTAACAAGGGTTTTGGAAGGTTTTGAGATGTTTCACCCCATAAGGATTATTCATGAAATTATGACATTCAACCTATGAACAAATTCCACTATAACATTTTTTGGGACCGTCGTTAACACATCCTATCTCCTATAACTCCCATGTTATGTGTCTATATAGTATCATTATTGTAAAGTTGACCTCTCAATCTCTCCTATATATTTTGCATACCCTGCTTTGCTCTTGATCCAAGAAATGGCTTCTATATGTCTTAAATTGCAAACCAAAGTTTTTAGCATACTTCATATCTCCCCATAAAGGTGTTTCAATTATATAAAATTCTCATGTTATGTTATAAAAGAGGATACACCCCTTTTAGGCATTAGACCTAGACTAAGCTTAATAGGCTTAGTCTGTCTTTTGCACCTCAACACCACCTATGAGTGGTTGTTAATGTTTTTTATAGATTAATTATGTTTTTTAATTATTAACACAACTCTCTACACCCTTCTTCAAGGTTTATATAGTCTTGAACTGATTATCTCATCATAGATTACTTAACCTATAGGGTTTCACTAGTCA
This sequence comes from Torreya grandis, assembly GCA_037957365.1. NCBI lineage: Eukaryota > Viridiplantae > Streptophyta > Pinopsida > Cupressales > Taxaceae > Torreya > Torreya grandis. The sequence goes on from JARHVA010004611.1 coordinate 373,017, forward strand.
AGGAGTGCCCTCTATATAAGATAAAACAAAGGAAATTCCCCTATTATCTTAGGTGATTTCAATGCATGAGAGGATTATATATATTTGAGGGTTATTTTTAACAAAGTTACAAAGTTATAATATATTATTAACAGATCCAAATATAATGAAAACCTCAAGGCAAACTTTGTGTGACTCACTAATTGTAGAGTTTTGCATGTTAACTGTAGTTGTATCCTATAGACCAATTATTGCCCTATTTTCCATGGTCTAAGATTATCATGAAGTTTTCCATCATAATTTTAAATATTTTTGCTAACATCTATGACACCCACTCTTCCCTACTTGACTAGATTAGACTGGTTGAATGTATGTTTGTATGCTTCCTCAAAAAGTATGACTATAGTGTGTAACTTAGAAATATATTTCATGTATTTTGACTTTATAAATATTCAAAGTCACCAAGGTCATTTATTTGACTCTTTGGACTTAACTATTCCCCTAGGTTTAGTTGACTTTCAAGTTGTGTAACTCCTTGACAATGGCTTCATAAACCAATTGTAGGTGAGTTATTTGTCAACAAGGGACCCCTATGGGATATCATACATAGTCTAATTTATTCTTAGGCATATTGAGATCTCTTATCTTCATTGAATTAGTGGAACATACTTATATCCTAGCTAGATCATGAAAGTAGCATTTAATCTTTAGGATCTATCATGTTACTCTTCTTTGAAACATGTAGGTGCACTTTCTTGGGCCAAAAGAGGTCTTTTTGGTTATCATGCAAGTAAAAATTTGTATTACAAACCTTCTCAATGTGTTTTTTGAGTCACTATTCCATCTTACCTTCATAGGACCACTTGAAATGAATGTGTTTTCCTATACTGCGACCTTGGACTATGAAGTCAATTGAGGTTCAAGGAGCTATAGAAAATACTACGCTTATATAGTGAACAATTGAATGATTTGGAAGCCTCTTACTCATAACATATTTAAACCAAATTACCACTTCCTTTTATCAAGTCATCTCCCTTAGGATAGCTCTTCATGATAGGATTGTTTAGAGTCATCTAGACTCCTTGTCATCTCATCCTATAGTGTTACCAAAAGTACATAGAGCTCTATTTTAGAGTTTTTGAGGAAAGTTGTCCCTAAAGCTCATTATCCAAAAATAAACTATGACTCAAGTTTTTATATCATTATATAACCTCAAAAATGATAGATATGTTAGGGATGCAAAACACCGGAAGCATACAATTGATTACCAAACTTCAAGCAACTTAATATGCGAAAATAACCAGATTCACCAAGTAACTAGAATTCAGAATAACACAGCATATGAGAGACAATACACAACTTGTATTAACACTTTATACAAAAAAGAATACAATAAAGAAGATGCCACTTCTCCACCACCTTATAGAGGTTTCCCACACCTCAAGTGAACAGTAATTCTTCTCCCCAAAGCTCTCCCTCTCACAGGTCCCAACACCCAACTCAAATACAGAGTTGGTGTTCACCTCCCATGCTCCACGCACAACACAAGTGCTCCACGCACTCCACATGCTCCACAAGTACTCAAGGTACTTCAAGTAGATCTCCCATGAATCTGCAACAACCTGTAATTCAATAGACCATACTTATGGAAGGAACTCCCTTGCCTTCCTGTTGCTCTATCCGAGTACACACCTGTACTCCAAGTAGATCCTGCCTGATACTGCTCTCTGTTGTGTTGCTGTCTATATGACCTTGCACACCTGCAAATCAAACAACGGTTCTGCTCACCTGTGAACCTCGACCTTGCACACACATACACCTACAGATCAACGATCTTACTTACCATGTAGATCTCCTATATAGGCCATGCAACTGTGACCAAGATCCTACACTCCTGAAGAACCCAGCTGGCTCTCCAATCCAACACCAACACACCTGGTACTGAGGCACTACGAGGAACGCACCATTGCTCTACCTCACACATAGAAGGAGCTTATAATTATGCTCTCTTACTCCCTATCACACTTTTCCAATACAACCATCAGTCTATTATATAGATCTCATCCAAACAATAATTAGACATTTAATTACAATAATTAGATCCGCAGCTATGAGTCTAAAATTAGCACTCATCATGCAAACACTTGGTTCGTTAGCTAACTGCCCGTAATTAGCTCGCAGTCGAACCACACAGGTGACCGACATCGGTCCCTGTCTGCCTGGAGGTGACCGATGTCGGCCGATATATGACTGACGTCGGTTGCTTCTCTATGCTATCCTGCTGACGTCAGCTGATCAGACCGACCCCAACTTCTCTGTAACTCAGCAACCTTCAGCAACCTCCTCTCCTGTTTGCATCAGTGAAGCTTTTAGCTCCACAATCCTAACAAGATATAACATTATTCAAATCCTCAAACTTATTGAAGGTCTCAAAACATATCAAAATCCTCCATATAAGACCTCCAAGCATCTATGAGAGTGACCTGTAGGTGCTTATGCATTATATAAGGCAATGATTATGGATATGGGCAACATGCATAAAACATAGGCTTAAAACCATCTTTAGACATTATAAATGTCTTTAAATGGATTCCTTACACCATGAAAGATCTCAAACAATTTCAAATGATTCATTTCAACATGCTTTGCCTTCCATGGGAAACGTGTAGATGCACATCAATGGTATAAGACTATGTATATTATCTAAATTAGTTGTCACAATTAATTATATGACATTTGGAGATCTCAATTTGATTTTTAATTTTATAATAAGGTGTCTAACCTATTAAAAATCCTTATTACATATCCAATGATGTGCTCAAGACCTTCATACACCATGACTCAGCTGGATGCTTGCATGGAATTGACTGTGTGTCACATCCTTGACTGAAACATTCATGATGTTATCTTGTGAGACTAAGATTGGAAGGAGAAGAGATAAAAATGAATTATAAATATGAAAAATAAAATATCACCCTCATCTAAAAACCATTATATGAAAAATGACCTCTGGACTTGGTCAAACATGCCTGCAACTAGCAATAGAGTTCCTAACTTACAAATTGAAATATTTGGATAAAAAATTCACCTAAAAACATGAAAAAAAATATATGGATCCATGAGATAAGTATATATACCTCCTTTAAAATCATTTTCATCATTTGATTTAAACAGACTAGCTCAAACAAAAGCAAAACCTGCAGGGTGTGGGGATTAAGAAGTAAAATGAGATAATAAACTTCTTAAGAATGGTTCATAAAGTATAGGCAACCATTTTTAAAAATATATCCATTAAAATTAATTATACCAAGTTTAATATTCACCACTAAGATAATTTGACTTGAAGCTTCTCCTTTTGGCTATGCCATCAGAAGACATGTTGACTAGTTTTGCATGTCTAGTGGAATGATGGAGAAATGGAAAGGTTTGGGTCCATTTTTGACACTTATAAATCTGATGAATATTTAAAATGGAGCTAGGGAAGGTTAAGGGTCATTTAAAAATCTTACCACACATGCCACACTCCTTTTTAGGTTGTATAATTGCCAAAACCTCCTCTTTTTCACTTGTTTTCTTGATTTTAGTTAGAAAATTGCAATTTTAGGATAGGACTGACATTCATAATAAGGAAGATGGAATAATTTATGTTTAAATGATTTTTTTGACACTTGGACACCTTGATAAATTGTATAAAGCTCATAAATGGCCCAAATACGACCCTTAGGTGACATATTCCTTTGATTTGATAGTGTGATTTTATAAATTTAATTTCACCTGATTATGAGAGTTTTAACGAAGACTAGAATAAACATTATAGGTATCATTTTGATCTCATATTTTCTAAAAAAATAGTAAGGGAATGCCAAGCATTACTCTGCTACCCGCCAGACATTCATATTATCCATAGAGATACCTTTGAATCCACTCAAATCCTTGCTCTAATTTTATCCAGGTGTCCATATCCCTAAAAGCGATTACTTGAACCATCCATATTTCATCAGTTTGTATTATTATTATTATTATTATTATTATTATTATTATTATTATTATTTGAAATATAGATAAAAGAAGGGTTGGGAATCACCATTGGCTGGGTATATGTATAAGAAAAACTTATTTCAATCAATACATCTTTGTTAATGTCTATCCATTTCTATATTTATTATCTTCTATCCATGTTTTAGCATCTAATAGTGTAGTTGATCTTTGAAAATTGAAATAATTTATAAATTTTGCATGATTTTATCAAAGTAAATCCCAGAGGTCTAGTAAACTCATTCAGTCAAACCATAATCTAATTTAGTCACAACACATACCTTAACACTAAAATATCTAGTAATATTAGAATAAATCGTTATGAGGACCAATGGTGCATCCTTGTGAATAATCCCCTTGTTTTGGTTGTTCTTTTGTAACTTCAGCATTGGAAATTGGTTAGATTTTTTTTGGTTTTAGAAAACTAATCTAGAAAGCATAAAAACTGATCTACTAAAATCAAATATAGAAAGAATGAAATGTTAATCTAATAAAATAATAAATATTAACCTATAAAACATGAAATTTATTATATAAATTAGGAAATTTATTATACTCCAACATCTATATCTCCACTTACAATCATTTTAAGGCATTTGCAGTCAGAGAAGCCATGAAAAAATGTGTTAAAAACTTTCCAATGACTAGAAATGGGAGGCCATTACATAGAAGGTCCTTCAAGTGAAAGGCATTATTACTTAGGATTTATGATATTTGATATGGTCTAATCCATAAAGGAGTGAAATTGTCATGTTGTCATTTCTTTTTCATGTGCCTTATTCCACAAAAGCACCAGGTTCAAAATCATGAAGGTTTTGACTATGTATCATTTTGTCAAACCATATTTTTATAATATCATGATGTTTATTGAAGCTGTGTAGTGTTTAAGCAATTTCATCCTCCATCTAGACTATGCCAAGTAGTTTACATTCATTTTTTTCATCTTCACCTATGTACTCTTGCATAAACTTGTACATGATATTTTAAGAGTAATGAGGAAGACAAGTTATAACCCATACACTAACAAAAAAGGTGAATATTTAAGGGCTTGATTATACCTTGTTCTATCTACCCATAGTTCATATTTCAATAAGAGGTTTCATTCTCTTGGTTTGGATTGGATTTACTTACTGATGGCACCCATCAAGTTTATACTGGTCAACTCAATTACTTCATTTACCTATGGATAATAAAATAACTTGATAGTTATTTAATTGTCATAAGCCCATTATATAAATTCAATAAGCTTGAATGTTGGACCTTTTTAATAATCTAAAGAAATGGGAGTGTTAAACCTAGTTAATATATTCTCTTATATAAAATTGATGACATCAATCACTCTGGAATTATTTTTTTCTATAGATTTTGTCCACCTAGTGCAGTAGTTAGTAGCTATAAGGATGCAATTATACCTTGATGATGAGTTTAGGTTTATCACCCTGATTAAATCCAATCCCCATTGGAAAAATGGACATTCTTTAATGACTAGCTGCGAATGTATGATAGCATTCACTTCCCTTTTCTCTAATACTTGTAAGTCATGATAGTTCCTAACATGTTTATGCGTATCCTTGAATATTGTGGGCCAATAGTGTCCCATCCTTAGAATTTTCTAAGTTATTGTGTTACTTGAGGGATGCCCACTACTTATCTTCTGATGTAGATTATCTAGGATATATACTTCTTTTGAAACACATCTTAGGTAGATGACTTCATAGTTATTTATATGTACATGAATCCTATTATCGATAATATAATGAGATTGATTTAATCTTTAGGGATCACCATCTACTCTTTATTTATCTCCATGGGGCATGCGTCTATGATTAATTAATGGATGATATGAGTGTACCACTTGCCATTAGTTACATGAGTCTAATTAACTTATGTTCAATACATATGATGCATGGATTAGTCTAAGAAATTAGTTGGATGATCTCCATGGCCTCTTACCATATTGGTATGGCCTAATTCTAAAGTTAAAACTCATTGTAGTTAGTCCATCCATTTACCTCTTCTATCTCACCCAATTCATTTTATCTAAGCATGAGATTGATAGCTAGGTCTAGAATCAATGGTGATATAGTGTTGTTTCTCATGGAATATAGTGCTATCTAAATTTATTCATAATCTTTGATTGAGGCATATATATTATTTATCTATCAGATAGTATTTCACCTCTTTATCCTTTAGATTAGTGCTCATGACATTAATGGGATGTTCTTTTTCATTCACCTTGTGTAAGTATAATAGCTATAGTAAGATATTAAGTGAATGAATAAAGATATAAATATTTATTGAAGTTTGGGTTGATTAGAATTAGATCTTGAGCAATGGATCTCTTGATGTCTTAAAAATATCTCTTAGACTCTATTGTACACTCTACATTAGAATTTTATTTTAGCATGGAATTCAATGGTTTAAGAGTATCTATAAATACAAAAATAAAATTTTGCACAGAGTTTATCTTAAAAAAGGACTGTAGTTCTTTATTTTTTTAGGATATGTCAACTTAGAAATAGCCTAAACTTGAATTGGATCAATGTAAATCCTATAATTAGTGATGACATGGCCTAATAGTTTTTCTTATGTAACTACAAGGATATTATTCTTTGAATTAAGTGACACTTCATACCTTCTACATATGTCAAACACTTTTTATAAATGATCATCATGATCATCTTTACCTTTGAAATATATTTTTAGGTCACCCATGTATACGATGATAAATTTACCAATGATTCCATAGAAAGCTAACTCAATGGATTTTTGCAACTTAGCTTCTACATTAATTAGGTCAAATGACATCCTTTTATATGCATAAGTTCTGCACTTGGTGGTAAAAGTAGTATCCATTTTGTCTTCTACTTCTACTAGAACTTGATTGTACCTTGAGAATCCATCTAAGAAGGATATCATCTTGGACCCACTCACCATATGAATAGCCTCATATAATGAAATCAAGTGTAATTGTATCTCTATGATGCTTTGTTCAAGTTCCTAAAATCCATGTAGAGTTTGATTTATCAGCTTTTCTTTATGACTGGTACTATATTAGCTACCTTGGTCAAATGTCTAATTGGAAAGATAATCCTGACATCTAGAAATTTATGTACCCTTGTATAAATGAGAGGTTCCATAATTAGAATAATTGGCCTATATCTCTATATAAAATTCTTATGTTCTATTTTTAATGAAATGATATGAGTAATGAATCTTGGGTCAAATATATTCAAATCTATATATTTCCAAGTGATCACGTCTTTGTATTCTATCAAAAAATTCTTTAATTTTTGTCTCTCAATTTCAAAAAAACTCAATCCACTATTCAAATATCGACGGTGTTGGTCAATGCCCATATTCTCTTTTATGAAATCAAACTCAATTGTTTTAGAGTACTTCTATTTTTGAGCTTGTGGATCTATGTCAAAAGTTTTTTCTGAGGAAACTATTCCAAGAGGGATGTAGTTTTCCTTTAACTATAGGATACCAACTAATCTTAAGTATTTAATATGCACTGGCTCCAAATATTTCTCATCTATCAAATAAGATTCAAAGGTCCTAAAACTAATAATGAATTGGACAATCTATTGATAATCCTCAAATACTTGGAACTTATCCATGTTGTGTAGAACATAGGGATAAGGAATAAGCTCCATAAAGACTCTCTACATTTTGGATTATTAAAGTGGTTCTAGGTTAGTAGTTGAGGTTACAAGAGAATTTATCATCTATTTTTGTTCTCTTGAGATTCTATTGATGTTTAATCTATCAAAAGAATTGATAAATTCCCATGATCGATGTTTATTCTTTTTTAAGTAGGTGAGAATAGATTTATACTTCTTTATGATCTAGTTATTAAATAACTTAGAATCAAAAAATATATGAAACTACTTGACATTATTGTTTAGTGAAAATTTCCAACCAAGGATTAGAGATTCATACTTAGGTCTATTGTTTGTAGAAGGAAATTGAAGCCTATATTCATCAAGGTACTGCTTACCTTTTGGATATGTTAGGGATATACCAACACTAAAACCTTGTTTTGATTTATCTCCATTGAAATGAAGAGCCCATAATTGAGAAGGAACCTCAAATTATTATTCAGGAATCTCATAATTAGTAGTGAATGTGTATACTCCCACATGTAGAGATGAAAAATTTACCTTCTCATTATTGGCATTGTACTTTGTAATCAACTACTTCATCTTTAGTTATCTATCCACCCAAATTTGATTGGATACTCCTTTTTAGAGTAATGACATGTGTGGTGTCTATGTATCCATTTAGTGTCTTTGACAAATTATAGATCATCAATGAAACATAAGTTTCTATAATGTTAATGAAAAAGATATCTATATATTGTTGTACATGTGGTTATGATACCAATTGGATGTGAACATTTGTTAATTATCCAACACATGGGAAAAAATATTTTTCCAATTGTAGGACCACCCTATTTGATTTGTATGGTGTCAAAACAAAATTCTTACATAGATTTATCAACATCACATTGGCTGAGGCACCAAACTCAACAAAAATAATTCACATTCTTTCCAAACATTCAGACCATTAGCACAAATGGTGGTACTTCAAGTTTATCTTTAAATAACATCATATTTATTTCAAAATATTTGGATTTGTATGATGTATATGATATATTATTAATGGATTTAAATAATAAATTCCTTCATTTAGTGATTTGAGCCAATTAATGTAGGGTGATATTAGCCTTGATCTTCTTCATGTTGTCAACAATGTTGTATCTGACTCTATTTTATAGTTTTTCATTCTTTAACTACTCATACCTCATAGGGGGAGGTTGATTATTTTTGGTGTAAGAATTTATAGGAGTATTAGAATTATTATTTAGAGGAGTTGAAATAGTAATAGGTTGTTTGTTCCTCAAATTATAATTATTCCTCTAGAATTTCTATAATGCATGGATATCGTCTATATTATCCTTTGGTTCATTCTCATCCTCTACTCAGAATGGGATATCATAGGTATATATGATTATTGATGTAATGTAATGTCCTTTATTAGTAGAGGAACATGATTCTATCTGATTGACAAAAACCTTCCTATCTGCTCATCTCCTTCTAAAATATCTCAAAAGTAGTGCATAACTTGATGCAATCCATTTCACCATGTTTCATTATGTTGTCAACTTAACACTAGTTGGGAAGGGTTTCTTCCATGATATTTACTTCTAGTGCCCAATTATGTGGATGTTTCTTTAGGTTATTTCTAGGCATGTTGAAAGGCTTATTTTATGTTTGGAACTCAAAGATCTGATTAGTATTTTATCCTTCAGTGTTACCTAGGGGTTTATGCATATTCTAAAACTCTTTGCTTAATTTATGCACCATCCTTTGAATCGATTTCAATTATATTTTTATGGAATAATAATTAGTAACCTATTTAGTAGTAGTATTGACTAGTATCAAGGATTAGTAATGGTCTGGCTAGTTAAGCATAGAATTATTCAAGAAATTAAGTTGTTGATTAGGTGGAACATGGGTTAAAGGCACATAAGAGTACAACTGGTTCTAATTTTTGGTAATGATATTGTGATTTACTTCTGGGATTGTGCTAAAGGATATAAAAATAAGACCAAGAATAACTGGGGCCAAAGATTACATTTGGTGGATCAATTGTTTATCCATGTTGATAATTTGGCATAAGCCAAAGACATTGTATCAACACTGATAGATCTATGTAAAAAACATTAGTCACAAGCTCTAGAGAATTATTGTATATTTCAAGGGCCAAAGTCTTAGCAAGTTTATATGTAATTTTGAGCTGGGTATACATATTTTATAACCTAACATTGAAGACTTAGATTGGTTTTTTTGGTTCCCTTCTCATGCTTCCAAAGTGTTGATAAAAAATAATGGTTCTAGTGAATTCGACAAACTATGCTAAGGTGTTTTGAAATTGATCCAAGGATGTAAGTGATCCTTTTGGGATATTGAGAAACTAGTCATAGATAGTATCTTCCAATGTGAAGGGAAAAAATCTACATGCCATGTGCTTGTAGGTTATATTTAATATTGCCAAGGTGGTATTGAATCCCTTTATGTATTCCTTGACAGTCCTACTCCTAGAAGGATAAAAATAAAGAAGATAAATTTAAAGGTTTCTTGTTAAATAATGCTCAAACCCAATTATCTTTGTAACATAAATGGATAGCCAGGCTGGATGTTGGGCCATTGGGAACAATGGAAAATAGGGTTATCTCCCTGGAGATAATGACTGAGACTATGGTCTTTTCTTACCTCCCTTGTCAAACCTAACTTTTCTATGGACTTATAAATGTGGGTATAGCAAGTTAGTGTTTGAGGTAGACATTGTTAATCTATTGAGTGATTCTAGTGTAACTCAGGTGATTTATTTTCAAATAAATGGAGGTATAGGTTTAATCCCTCTTAGTGCCATATTAAATTATCATTTATAATAGTTTTATGAACAACCCATAAAAATTTATGATTTATCCTCTAAAATTTGTAATTATTTCCTCATAATCCTAGAAGACCAATAGGACTAAAACTATGTTTTTCAATTATTTACCTTGTAATCCTAGAAGACAAATTTATAATAGTACATAAGGGTAGAGGAGATGTCAGGAAGTGTAGTGAATCTTAGATTTATTGACTTGATGCCTTGATATGATTGTCAGCTTATTTGGCTCTAAAATATTTGAAAAATTCCTTTGATTCCTTATCTCAAATTATAACCCATTGAAGATTAACATAAATTTGTGCCCCTCTTGTTACATGGTCATCCACCAAATTAATTTTGTGTTTGAGAGAGGTAACCTAGTTTTGTAAGTGAGTATCAAACGCATTATGTTCAGTAAGGGATAAAATCCTTCAATATTCTTTGAGCACAACCTCATCACCCCAATTTTGAACACAAGAAATATGTTTTCCATAGTGGTACAAAAATGTGGTGGTACATAAAATAGCTTCATTTCACCACTCTATCTAGGTATTAGCAAAAGGTGGCTTAGGCACAAGATTTGAAATCCCAAAAATTAGTCAAATAATACACTTGTGGCTTAAAAAGGAGGTGTTGAGGATTAATTGATTACATGAAAATTTGCACTAGCTTATGCCCCATTCCACTATACTTTATATGGAAATAAGATCTAATAGAACATGATTAGAGTGTATGATGATAGGTTACACGTTGGAATAGGCCAAAAAGATTTTTTTTATTCTAATAACATATAAAAATTTAATCCTTTGAGGATCCAATTGGGACCAATATGATAGTTAGACAACATAATTAAAGGCACTATATTAAAAGTGCTTCATTAGAGGATAGGATCACCAAAGTTACAATAGTTCTTAAAATAAAACTACCCATCACACTTTCTCATGCACTAACTCATGGGTAAGGCACTGGCATTATCCTCAGGGATTTTGATCATCTTAAAATTTCCACACACTAACCACTTGGCAAGGGGTAGATTGTAAGCTAAATAATACCATAAATATGTTATGTTAGGGCCATCATTTTGGGTGTAAATTACAAAAAAATCCTAGTTAATGTTCATAGATATCAAATATTAACTAAATATATTTGTTTATGTATCCCACCACCCCAACCCCCCCCCCCCCTCTCCTGGAAAAAATTGAGGAAAACTCTGGTGAAACTAATAAACTAGTGCCACCAAACGCATCAACATACTGATTAGAGAATCATATGGTGTTAGGTTGAATACATTTCATAGAAATTTATAGAAGGACAATATAAAATTTTACTTCATTCTAACAAATAAATTCTAAAGAAACCAAGTGTTGACAAACTTATTACATAGAGAACTTTTGAGAGGACTCTTTGAGACCTAAAACATTCCAAGAGATAATATTAATGGGAAAAATCATCTATAATTAACTCATTCTGTCCATCCTCCATATTTATAAAGGATGACAAAGTATTATATTGGTTTAGAAGAATAAAATCCCCAAGAGTAATGGAATAATGTTTAACCACATTAACTTCTTAGGGAGAGTGACCACCACCATAGAGTGAGCTACACAACTGCCTAGAGAATGGACCTCCTACAAAGGATGTGGGACTTGAGTAAAATGATTCTAGTAGGCCTTTTGATCACAAGCAAGCATGGGATGGTACTGATAAATTTTGAGGAGAACATGTTGACTAGGGGAGAAATAATTGGTGGGGAGGCTTTAGGACTAGTTGATGACTTCCTATTTGAAACCATTATCCAAATACTATTTTTAATGATACCTTAGGTTTTTCAACTTGAAAAGGATCGAAAGAGGGGCTCAATTGACCTATCAAGGATAGTATTTGATCTAATGGTTGGGAGATTAGTATTAAAAAAAAATAGGGATGTTGAAATAAAAAACCTTATATGCTCAATGGTCAATACAAATCTGGATATTGATGAATTCCTTGGTTAAATATACTTCAATACAAACTCACCCATTAGGGTGTGTGGTGTAAAAATAGGGTGGCTCAAGGCATAAAATTCACCAAATGGGATGGAAAATATCATTGTTGAAGGACCATAAAGGGATTAGAGGCTTGAGAATTCAATCTAAACTTGTGCCTGTAGGGAGGCCTAGTTGGTGATTTTGAACTCATAACTCCTTAATGAACCTGAAAACTATCAAGACAATAAATTATCAATAGAAAATATTTTAAAAATAATAATTTGTATTTAATGACTTGAAATAATTAAAAACTCAAACCATGCTTCAATAAGCCTCAACTCAAAATTAGAGTTGACAAGCAAGAATTCAAAAAAACTAAAATTTAACAAAAAATGTCCATTTTAGCAGCTATTATTTATAGTAAGTTTTACATGAAAGCATGTATATCTATAAAAGATCTCCCAAAATATCCTAAATGATAAAATTAACCTATAATAGGAAATTTAACTGAAGTTGACGTCTGGACTTAAAAATATGCAATTTTGAAAAATAGGAAATTATTGATTGGTAATTTTGGACCCTCAGATGATCACATATGGCCTCCAAAAAATATCTAAATCAACTCTAAGTGCATAAGGAAGCTTAGGAAAAAATCAAATTTTTTGATATGGTCGATTTGGCATGTGGAAAATCTCAAATGGAGTTACAAATCAAAATTTATGGCCTTCGAAAAATTGGCCTATTTTTTCTACATCATTCTCCTCTGGTTGAAAATAACTTAGCTCCTACGAGTTATCCTGATTGTACTAATACCATTTTTATTTGTCAATATTATTTATCTCCCATTATATAATCTAAGTGTTTTCATCTTTATGAAATCCTTCCCATTGTACCAAACAATTGTTATAATTCCCTTGCCTTGTGCTTACTATCTTCATATCCAAAACCTGTAATATCTTTTCCTTTTTCTTCTTTGGAACCTACTGCTGCCAATTTACTTATTCATCTTCATCACCTAAAACATATTCTTCTCCATAGAGTTAATATAAATTTGAAACATCAATTACTAGAGAGATATCAAAATTATGTGGTAAACTCACCTCATAAGCATTGTCATTGATTTTATTCACAATTTTGAATGGTCCAATTTTCTTATACTTCAACTTTTTGTATGTGCCTTTTGGAAATATTTCTTTCCTCAAGTAAACCATTCCCAACTCTCCTTCTTCATATACCTTAGATCTTCTACTGACATCTTCTTTTGCTTTAAAATTTTCATTACTTTTCAAAAACTTTCTTCTTACTTCTTATAACTATTGCATTTGTTCTGCAAATGCTTCTGCATCATCACTAACTCGATCTGCAATTGGTAATTATACCAAATCTAAAATACCCATAAGATTACTCCCATAAAAAAATTGAAATGGTGACTTTCCTATTGATCTATTTAGTAAACTATTATATGCAAACTCAACTTGTGGTAAATCTAAGTCCCATTGTTTGGGTTTCTCTCCCACTATACATCTCAATAAATTTTATTAGCTCCTATCCACAACTTCTATCTATCGATCTATTTGAGGGTGATATTCAATACTGAATTGTAACTTAGTACCCATATTATTACATAAAGTCCTGCAAAAATAAGTTAAAATTTGTGTTCCTATTTGAAGTAATAGTTTTTAAAATACCATACAATCTCACAATATCCTTAAAAACTAATTTTAAAACTCTAGTTGCATCATTGGTTTTCTTAGATGAAATGAAATGAACCATTTTATATTTTTTTCTAAAACAAAAAATATTGATTCATTACCTCTCTATGTGTTTGGTAATCCCAACACAAAATCTATACTCAAATCTGTCCATGGTCCTCTTGGAACTGGAAATGACAAGTATAGTCCTATATTTTGGTATGATCCACACTTATAATATTAAAAAATAATTCATAATATAATGTAGATCAACTCAACACAATAGATATAGGTAGATGAAGATGTCCAAATAATCAATATATGTATAAATAAAATACCCCTAAGCTAGGGTAACACCATATAATACTCCTTTAGGAAGGAATAACTTCACAATGTCTCTTCAAGGGGACAACCTCCAATATCCTCTTACAATAGAAGACTCAATGCTTATTTGATACCTTTACAATGATAATCATCTCCTTTATATAGACCTCTATCTAACTAATAATGTATGGGTAACTTATTAATCCTAATGTAGGCCAGCCATTACCCAATACATTAATTCTACAAGTTACTCGATTATCCTACTATATTGGACCCATATAATGAACTAAGGGGGATTTATGCCACATGTAGACATCTTTATCAACCCATATACATTAATATATCATGCTCCTAGATACATAGCATATTTTATGCATGTCCTTTAGCCAACTCTCTGTTCATATTCAAACATATCCTGTCACATCCTACACATATCTAGCACCTTCAAACACACCTTGTCACATCTCTCTTCATCTTTGACCAAAAATACTTTTCCTCCACCAAATCTATTAACTTCATCTTACCAAAATGTCCAACCAAACTTCCACTATGTAATTTTGTTATTATATTATCTTGTAGAGACCCAACTAGAATAAATAATTGTTTACCTTTGAAGAGATAACCTTCTTGTATAAGATACTTATCATTAATAACATCTATCCTACCCATTAATGGATTCTTTCACTGCTCAACTACCTTGCAAAAATATGTATCAATATCATATAATTCTTTGATAGCTCCAAATCAAACTACTTCACTCACCATGGTAGTTAATAATACTACTCTCTTGCTCAATCTATTAGTTACCCGATTCTATTTTCTTGATTTATATTTTAATACAAAAGTATACCCCTAAAATAAAGATACCCTTTTTTTATGTCTATTACTCAACTTCTTTTATGTACTCACATACTTCAAAACCTCATGATCTATAAATAAGATAAAATCCTTAGGCACCAGGTAATGCCTCCAATATCTTAGTCCTTGTATAATTGCATAAAGTTCAACATCATAAGTAGAATAATTTGTTCTTACCTCATTCAATTTCTCACTGAAATATACTATTGGCTTTTCTTCTTGACTTAGTACAACACCAATTCCCACAGATAAATCATCATAATCAACCTTAAACACTTTGTTAAAATCTAGTAATGCTAAAATTGGTCTTTCTATAATCTTTTGTTTCAAAAATTAAAATCTTTTTGTGGTTTCTCTAGTCCATGAATATTCCTTCCCTCTCATGCAATTTGTTATTGTGCCACAATACTACTAAAATTTTTAATAATTTTTTTGTAAATTTTTTCTAAAGCATGGAAACTTCTTACCCCTGTAATGCATTTTGGAGTAGGCCACTCCACAATTGTCTTTATCATTTCTTCATCCATTCTCACGCCAACTGTTGAAACTATAAATCTCAAAAATACCAAATTATTTTGCATAAACCTACACTTCTTCAAGTTTGTATACAACTTATCCTTTGTTAACAAATCTAGTACCATTCTCAAATGTTGTAAGTGTTTTTCTTTGGTCTTACTGAATATCAAAATATCATCAAAATAAAAAACCAAAACCTTATGAATATATTCTTGTAGCACTGTATTCATCACCCTTATAAATGTGCTAGGTACATTAGATAATCTAAATGGCATCACCATCCACTCATATAAGCCATCCCTAGTCTTGAATATAGTTTTCCACTCATCTCCTTCATGAATTCAAATATGATAATAACCACTCCTTAGATCAATCTTGATAAATTATTTTTCTCCTATTAGCCCATCCATCATATCATCTAAATGAGGTATAGGAAATCTATAATTGATTGTAATTTTATTAATTTCTCTACCATCCACATACATTCTCCATCCTTCATATTTATTTAGATTTAGCAATTTTGGTGTTGTACATGGACTCATACTCTCCCTTATCACCTTATTTCTTAGCAATTCAGTAACTTGTTTATTTAATTTTTCATGTTTTGTTGGACTCATCCTATAAGCTACTTGATTTGGTAGCGTTGATCCTAGAATCAAATCAATGTAATGCAGAATATCTCTCTTTAGTGGTAAACCATCCTATAACTCATTAGGCATAACATTTGTATATTCTTTCAAAACTCTTACTACTTCTATTAGTATTGACACCATTTCTATGTCTTCATTCTTTGCTACTAATACATAACAACAACATGTTACCTTCATATCTTAGATAAATTATTTAGTAGAGAGCATATTTTCTATCTTCTATTCCTCTTTAAGAGGTAACAAAACTACCTTTGTACCACCTTTCTAAAAGTGTATGTGTTCTTTACTCCATCATGAATTACTTTCCTATCAAATTTAAATGATCTTCCAAATATCAAATGGCATACATCCATCGAAATAACATCACACCATATTTCATCATTATAAGTTTTTTCTATAGAAAATTTGATTAAGAACCTTTTATCTATTGTAACCTCATTCTCTTTTTTAAACCATGAAATCTGATAGGGATTAGGATATTTTTCTTATTGTAAATTTAATTTCTCTATCATTTCTTTAGAAACCATATTTTTGCAACTACCACCATCTATAATTACTTTTCATACCTTTCCACTTGAAGTACATCTTATTCAAAAAATGTTTGATTACAGCCATACATCACCACTTTTTTTATTCTATACTTGTTCCCTCCTTAGAGCGATCATTATTCTTCTCATCATGGGATTCTCTCCAACAACTATACATGTAACTTTAGTATTTTAGTCTTTTATCTCAGCCTCAGCTAGATTCACTCTTGGGTGATCTTCTTACCTCCTTTCTTGATCTTGATAGTGTGAACACTCAAATGGTTTATGCCCTACTTATCCACAGCTATAATAAACACAAGATCTATGATGATTCAAAAACCATCTTCTAGCACCATCGCAACTTCATTTTCTCTAAAACCCTCTTCCTCTTTGTTGGTATTGAAACCCTTGCCTATTGGCATCTTGCCTTTCTGCACCATGTGATGATTCACCTCTCTTGGTATTAAACCCACCTCTGGGGGTATTAAACCCACCTTGTTCCCTATTTAGATGGGATCCACCTCTTCTTTGACCAAAATACATTCTTCTAAAATTCTATCTATTTTATTTTTTCTGCCTTTAAACCTAATTGATAAGCCTTCTCTATGCAAAGTATTCTATGCATGCTTAATTCATCTTGAATAGTAAATTTTAAAATGTTTACATACCTTACAACCATCTACTCTTTTATTTCATCATGATCCACTCGTATGGAAAGATTATAAAATTCATCTATATACTCTTGTATACTATGATCTTTTTGCCTCAAATTTTGAAATCTTCTATATAGGGTTTATGCATAATCCACACGAAGAAATTTCTCCCTCAGCTTCTTCTCCATCTTTTTCCATGAATTAATCTTCTCTTTACCTTTTATTTATCTTTTTTTTTTCTATAAGTGATAACACCAAATAGTTTCACAACCTTTGAATATCGTGTATGCCAATTTTACCTTCTTATTTTATCTTATAGTCTTCCACTCGAAGAACTTCTCAATGCTATTCATCTAATCTATCAACTTCTCTAGTTTTAAACTACCTCCATAATCTAGAACATCAACCTTGATTCCTTCATTTCTTCCTTTTAAAGCTTGAAACATCCTCTCATCCATTGCTAATGGCTACTCTTATTGTTCTTCATCTTATTAAACTTCTTCATCATGATCTGTGTCCTCATCACCACCTTATCTTCTTTTTTAATTGGTGATAATCTCAATCAATTATTCCACTTGCCTCTATAGCTCTTGTATAGTTTGGTTCATCTATGAAATACCTCCTCATACTCTCACCATGTCTTACTCCTTTAAGATTTAAACTTGCTCTTATACCAAATAATGAACCCAAAAACTATCAAGACATTAAATTATCAATAGGCAAAATTGTTGAAAATAATATATTGTACTGATTCGTATTGAATGACTTGAAATAATTATAAACCCAAACCATGCTTAAATAAGTCTCAACTTAGAATTAGAGTTGACATGCAAAAATTAAAAAAACTAAAATTTAAAAAAACGTCTATTTTTAGCAACTGCTATTTATAGTAAGTTTTGCATGCAACTGCATGTAGCTCTAAAAATCTCTAAAAATATTTTAAATGATAAAATTAACCTACTAGATGAAATTCAACTGAATTTGATGTCTAGACCTAAAAATATACAATTTCTAAAAATAAGAAATTCTTGAAAAAATCATTAAAGAATAATTTTGGACCCTCAGATGATCATCTATGAAAGTTTGATGTTGTCCTAAGTAGTCCTATCCACTTAGAGTTGATTTATATATTTTTCAGAGGCCATACGTGATCATTTGAGGGTCCCAAATTATCATTTAATGATTTTTTTAGAAATTTTCTATTTTTTAAAATTATATATTTTTAGGTCCAGATATCAACTTCAATTGAATTTCATCTGAGAGGTTAATTTTAGCCTTTAGAATATTTTAGAATATTTTTAGAGTTTCATGTACTTGCATGCAAAACATACTATAAATAGTAATTGAAAAAAATAGAAATTTTTTAAAGATTTTAGTTTATTCAAATTTTTGCATGTCAAGCCTAATTCCAAGTTCAGGCTTATTTAAGCATGGTTTGGGTTTGTAATTATTTCAAGTCATTCAATACGAATCAATACAAGTTATCATTTTCAAAAGCTTTGCTTATTGATAATTTATTGTCTTGAGAGTTTTCAGGCTCATTACTCCACTTGGACATAATCAAGAGAGTGCTTCTGAGAAACCAATATCATGAATTTGATAAGAGAGCTTGTACTTTAGATGGCTCTTAAATGATTAAAAAAAAAAATACTTGGTAAGGTTTCAAACATCGATGACATGGACACCAAAATGTTTCAAAGACCGGTGACATGGACAATGCAAGGATCCCATTGGTAATGATCCCAGGCATTGAGGGACTCCTCCAAGGGGATATGGCAAAAAAGAAGAAGAAATAACTAAGTTATTATCATACTATTTACATACATTTTCGAGAACATAAGGTCTTAAACATCGGCCAAGCTAAGAGGGGGACTTATAAGGGTTACTTCGTTGTAAACCTTTGGCACAAACGTTTTGGTTCACTTTGGCACCATCCTTCCCACTATCTGCAACAACAATTGCAACAAATATGTTGGAGGCCATTAAATAATACTTATCCACCTGAAGGGTGGTGCGCTAAGTGAAATAAATGTGTGTAATAATCTAAAGTCTCATAAAACAATGATATGGATGTCAAGGAAGCAATACAACCAATAAAATCAGGGATGACATGGAAAAAATTCTAATAGAGCTCCAGTCTCAATTTGGGTTGTATAATCATCCAAAGTCACAAGTTTTTATAAATGAATGTTCTGAAATATTTATCACTTTCCTTTAATTCTATATTAAATATATGCTATTTTCTCAAATTTTATTAATTATTTTTTATTTAAATAAATTTTACTTATAATAATTATAAAAATCCTTTCATTTAATTTTTTACTAACAAAAAATTAAAATTAGACATAAAATTTTTTGGTGAAGGATTTTTTTATAATCATGTCATTGTTGGTCGAAATTTAATGGTAATTTTTTTTTTCATCTTCTAACTTTTTTAATATTATATTTATTTTTTTTCTCAATATTTTTTATATATCATATCTTCCTTAATTTTTATTAAAATAAATATTCTCAAACCTCAAATTAAATTCAAAAAAACTAAACATTAATATTAACAAATACTAACACCACTTTATAATTTAAAAAAAACCGAAACTAAAAACAAAACCAAAACCCAAACCAAAATCAAAACCCAAACCCAAACCAAACATCATCTCCATAACTCTAACATAAAACCAAAATAAATAAATAAATAAATAGATTCTAATTTCTCGTAATACTTACTTTCCTTTTTCATGGATATAACGTAAATTGTACCGTCTTTGTCTGCCATTTTTCAAAAGAAGGAAGGTATTTTATTCTTAACGATTACATCACCGTTCGTTTATGTCGTGTAGTTTGAACTTCGTAATTATTACGAAACATCCTTTTTTTTAAAAGGAAACGCGTAAACCCATACGGGAATCCGTTTCGAACGTACCTCCACAGATTCTCGTGACCGCCTCGGATGCCCTTCTTAACACGGGAAGAGGCAGGGATCCTTCGTTTTTATTATTTTTATACCAATATATGGGCAAAATGAAGGATATAGGTGCAGGAGTTTGCAATTGCTATTCAATAAAAACCGTAAAAGTTCGCCTATACAGAAGAATTATCAACCGCCTTATTTTCAAGCGAAGAAGAGAGAGGCATCTCAACTTACTATATGCAAGGTTAAGAGCATTAGTGCCTAAATCTATCAAGGTAATTTCCAAGCTCACCATTTTTGATACTTAGGTTTAGTTTCCGCCTATTTGATCTTTTAACTATGCTTCATGCAGCCAACAGATCATGCTTCAAACTGCAAAGATTTTTCGGAAAATGAAAGCTGCAGCTCATCCTTAATGGTAGATACCAGTAACTCTGTTGATCCTTTTTTCAAGTGAGAGTACATCATATCACACTATTTATTATTAAATCCATTTGTCTCTTCTGAGTTGTTTCATTAATGGTTGGATTGTAGTGTTTAATTTGTATGTAGGTTTTTAAACCCTGCGATCAGCTGGATGTTTGTGATATTAGTATTACAAAAACAGAATAGACATTGTATGACTTTTTAAAAGGGAGTAAAGCTATATGTATATGAAGTCTGTACGGTTCTAAATTGTTCAATTCATAGAAGAAAACATGGGTTTCTTATGATGTGACATTTTTGGTCTGAAGTTCAAGTTTTCTCCACTATTCTCGTATTCTGGTTTGGTTTGCAGAACACCCAGCTCCCATCTCTGGAAAATACATTCCCATCAATGTTTATGGCTGACTTTTTCATTAATTTTTAATATGTTTTTAATACACAACCATTGAGTTCTAAACTAGCAGTTGCGTCGAAGGTGCAAATGAAGTCGGAGGGTTTTTTTTCTTCTTATTATCACCTATAACAATGTGCACATCCAACATAATTTGAAGACAAATACACAGAGTAAAATTCAAGTAGAGATTGTCGAATGATATCTTATTCTAATAGAGAAAGAAATTCAAGCTGATTTACCCAACAGAATTCATCGAAAATGCATTCAAGAAATATAAAATTCAGCATCTACAATTTTATGTATGCTATTGAAATCGTAAACATTTTCACATTATTTGCCCCTCATATCTCGAAAATGATTGCAATGTTCCTCTTTCTAAAAGAAGAAAAATTAATTAGTAGGTCATTTTTAATGGTATATAACAATGGTTACATAGCTATTAATGTTGTTGTTCAAACTTTACAAAATGTTAAGGAATATTAATCTTGAATTAATCTTTTTGATGATGTTGGAAATGTTTGATTTTCTCCTTTATTCTCTAAAATCTATTTGTTTTTTCCAGTCGTAAACTGTTGTAATCTTTAACAAATACCACACTGTAGTCCAAAACTATTGTATTCGGAAACAACGTGTTTGTAATACTTTCCAAAATATAATCATAAAAAATGTGAATGTGAATAAACATTAAAATCTATGAAATATGTGCAACACAACACTATGCATGGATAATAAAAGTATGACAAACAAAATAAGATCAAATTATTAAATATTATAATATTATATTATGGCTAATAATATTCTATAATTATATATTATAATAATTATAATTATATATATTATTGTAGTGTGATATTTAATATATTAACATATCACTATAATAAATTATAATTATAGTATGTATGTAATTTGGTCGTTTGAAATATTTGTAATTTGAGAATATTTGAAAACGAATATCTTCTCTCTTTATCTTTAATGGTTCCTCAATTTAAATAATAATTATTTTGTTTTGAATTATTTGTAAATATTAAAATAATGTTAAATATGACTTTGATGTTGCACTTATAATGTGATTTAGGTTGACCAATACAATATTTCTTTCCATTAATAGGCTACTCTCGTGTATCACTTAATGGAATATTTGTCTGAGCATCTTATAAAAAATGAGGCTATTATCTGCGAGTTGCAGAAGACCATTAATTGCTTATAATGAAAGGTCTAAGGCAAAGCAGATACCCCCAGTCCCCCATTGTGTTCAAACATAAACATGCCCCATCTCCATTTCCAATCTGTGTCATATCCTGTGCTTTATTTAATATTTAAGATGAATACACATAATTTCTTGTACGATGCAGGTCCACCATTATACAAAAGGATTGTGTAGCTAAATACGAAATCAATAGTTGAATACAATGATGCCATACAGGTGTGTATTCATAAACTATGCTCGCTATTCCATTATCTTAATACCATTTCTCTTCATTCAAACTTTCGTACAATTGCAATGCATATTTATCATTTCATTGTGCACTGTGCACCACTCTATATTTTAATTAGATATTTTCATTCATTACCATACAGCCCTTTTGAGGCAATAATTCATTGCCAGTCCAACTTTACATTTTGTTTACCTGCTTTGTGAGCTCCAGAGGGCAATAATGCTTAGTTGTCAGATTTCGTTGTCCGGCTTTGTGCGAGCCATTTTGGTAGAAAAGTTTAGTCCCATACGCGTAAGCTCTCCTGCTGGCTAAACGGAATTCTAAACATTCATTCTCGGACACCTTTGTGCAAACAATATAAATTAGATGGGCCCAAAGATTTTCATGATTAGATTTCACATCTTAAATAATAATCAACTTGAGTTTTGAAGATTTGCAAAGATTTAACATAATAGTTAGTCATAACGAAAGCTATTTATAGGTGGCATGAACTTCCTGGTCCATTCATCAAGGCTTATTCAAACAGATGAGTGAATAATTTGATGTGCTCATTCCACTAATAGACCATTGTTTCGCATTGTGACTTTTATCTGCCACCTGTCGTGATTTGGCCTCCCCGCTAGCCATTTCCGTGTAACTAAAATTGGTGAAATGTGGGGGCTATAGCATGGAGGCTATTACGCATGCCGCATGCTCATGGAAAAGAGAAGTCAGAATTACATACATTCTCTATAGCATCGCAAGTCAAATTCAGAGGTTGCGGCTGGCTACACTAGCAATTTGATGCACACAATTAGAAATGAAGAATTGATAATATTGGTTGTGGAAAAGGTGGCCCGTCAGGTTTTTTGGAGTGGTTTTCAGGCTTGGATGTCATGTTTTTTTGCTTTGTTAGGACCAGCTGTTCCTTTTTATAGATCGCATTGTGTGGGATGGATTCCTCTTTCAGTCTTCTGCAAGTGTTTCACTATCACCTGGATCATTGTTGCTATCACCACTGCTTCCGTCAACTTCAGCCCATATTTCAGGATCCTTGTGTTTGTCCTTTCTAAAATGATCTTTATCTTTTCACAATTAAGTTTTATTTTTATTTATTTCTTTAATATTACAAATCTTATGTTGAACTATGCCTAATTACATTATCTTTGTCTCTAAAAAAGCCCAGGTCCATGTACTCTGCCACGCCAGAAATGGTGACGGTCCAATGCAGGAGCTATCCACCCAGTTAGTCGAAGGTGCGGTCTCATGAAATGGGGTGCATAATGCATTTAGAATTTTGTTTTGAACTCATTTTGCAAGGCCAACAAAATACTACTGCACCTCTGCATGGTCTCCTCAGAGTTTGATTTACTATTTCGTTCTCAAATACATCAATTATCAGTGGTAGTTATCGGCATTTATTTTAATTCAGGGTTTTCCTAGTTTGTCCACTACCACTGATCTTCATTTTTGGTTTTTCATCTCAGCTTGCTTAAAAATAGGAATGCTTCTATTTGCATTTTCAACAGCTGAACAAATTGCAGTGTTAAAGTGAGAGATGGCAAAGACTATAATAATGAGGAATGCCACAGCCAAAGAAATATTAAACTCTCGCTAGGAAGGCATCAAAACCTCCACCGCCATTTGCCCCATCCCTCCTGCCATTATTATATTAACTTGTTTTGGTATTTTCGTTCATCAACAAGATCTTTCTAGGACTCGAACCCAGCTCTCTCACATTTTCATCTTCGTCTTCTTGTATTTATAGTTGATTCTTTTATGTTATGTAACCTTAAATGTAGCATCTGTGAATTTAACAGGCCACGATCACTGCTGCAATGCCAGCTACATCCCCTGTCTTTTAGTAAAGCATTTAAAACTTGCAAGATACAATGCTGCGTTTTGCGAGGTTAAATTTTATGTTATCGGCATTTCATTGATGAAAACGGAATACTATTTTTCCTCTCTCTTATGAGACAAATCTACAGAGGTTCCCCTATTGTATAAGCCTCTGGCTTAAACATTCAAGAGCCATGAAGAAAACTTTCTGTCGATTGAAATAAAATATTTCAGTTTAATTTTTATTTGCAAAGGATATTATTTGAATGTTAAACGACATATTAAAAAATGTATATTGGGTGTAAATGCAGTCGAAGAGGTTTTGTAGCGATTATTTTTTATTTTTATTTTTAAAATATATTGATTATCTCTCATTTTCATATAATGATCGAAAATAAATACAAGAAAGATATGAATATTAAATAGTATTTGTTTGATATTATAGTGAAGGTCTTGTTTTAAAGATTACTATTATAAATATCAATTGAAATTTTATTGAGAGTTATTTTTTATAGTTTCTGTATGCTTACATCTCATCATTTTGAGTGGCATTTATTAACGATTACCTTATTTAACAAGAAGAATTTGTAGATTAATTAGATTGCTGATATCTTATGAAAAACTAGAGTATTTTTTGAAATGTATTGTTTACAATGTAACAAGACATTAATATTGAATCAAACAATTAAATCACTTAAATGTATCGCTAATCATATCATCTGTGTACCATAAGTTTTCATATTCATGACATGATGTCTAGCCAATCAATTTTAACATTCAAAATAATGTTTGAAGATAAGTGTCTACTTCTAAATCTAATAATAAAGAATTAGCAGCAAGGCTGGAGTTTTTTTTATAGTCTTTCATATAATTACAGGGAAAAATGTTTTAATTTTTGTTGCATGCATTGTCACTAAGAAATTAAACTTATGAAAAATAGGAACAACTGATAATAAATATTTTAATAAATTTTTATATTTTAATATAAATAATTTTTGGGTATGATACTCCACTTTTAATAAAACATTTTGTTGAAAAAATTAAATATTTCATATGTACTACAACAATCAAATGACTACCTTAAAATTATAATCATTTCTTCCATGATACCTCATAAAAGTCACTTTGAACAAACACCAAAAAAATTGATATATTTAACCAATGATCAAATTTCAATTGGGTGTACTAGCCTTTCTTATTATTTATTATTTCTTATAATCAAATTTCAATTGGGTTTAATCAAAATTTTGAGAAATATATTTAACCTTTCTTATTTTTTCTAGATAGTTTGGCCCAACTATGTATACCTTGTATAGTAATTATTAAACCAAATAACACCGTTTCTTTTTAATACAAGAATCTATTTATCTTTGTGATATATTTTGATAATGAAGGATATGAACTTAAGAGTTTTAAATTGGTTTACAAAAATAAAAGTGAAGCTTTATATATATATATAGGGACGATTTCTTAATAAAATAAGAGATGATAATTTATGTAATATATAAAGAGGAAAATAAGAGTAATCATTTTCCCTTATAACTCAAAGTAAGATGAATGACATTTAAAAAAGAAAATTATTAAACTCATTTATTATTAAAAAATAAATAAAAAATGGTAATAATAAGTTTTTTAAATATTATTATAAACCTTACAAATAATAAAAAAATATTGTTAGTTATTGAATTCATTTTATATTTTCTTATTTCAAAGGTCACATGATACTAATAAAAGTAGCTTTCACTGCTATTAGAGAGTATTTAAAAAGTCTATTGATTGAATTTATTAGGAAAAAAAATAAGTAATGGATTTTAATGTCATTGTAAGGGTAATAGGAAAAAGATTTCTTCATTGTGACTTATTACAAAAAAACTAAATAAAAAGATGCCAAATAAATAAATTATTAATTAACAAAAGGGTTTATAGTAGTTTATTTAAAAATATATGATAATTAAAGTAGTTGATTATATAATCCATAGTTTGAAATAGTATAGTTTACAATTAACAATTTAAAAAATAATAAAATATAACTATTTTATATTATGAATGTTTTCAATAATAAAATCAAATAAATATTTTTTAAATGCTTGTTTTACAAATATTGGTATCTTATTTTGAAATGTGTAGATGATTTTCAAATAAATTTTAAAGTCATTATACTTACAAGTGGATTTATTAATTTCTAACTCTACATTATTACTAATAATATTATAATAAAAATAAAATGAATAAAAATACTAAGAAATTTAAAAAATAAAAAATAAAAAATTAATTATAAAGTGGTTAAAATATTAATTTATTAATTAAAATTAAATTTTAAAAGACTTAAATAATTTTTAAAGAGAAGAAATTAAAACATCATATTATCACATTACTGTTTTATTAATTTTAAATTAAATTAATACAAAAAATTATTTTTCATATATTCAATTAAATACAAATTGTTTTACATTATTTTTTTCACAAACAATATCATTTTACCAACCCAATCTCATTATGCATAAAGATAATTATACAAGCCCATTGAGAGTTAAATTTTTTGCTAAGTCTAAATAGGTGCCTTCCCATTGACTGAAATTAAGGTACTGACTGCAATATCATTTGACGTGAGCATACCGACTGTTTACTTTTAAACTCATTGTTACTCCCATTAAACTCTTCACAATTTTTTTTATTTTTAAATTTACTTAATTTTGTAAATTAAATTAATAATATAATCAACCAGTCCCACGAATGCAGTTTTCTTAATTTTAACCTAAAATAAAATGCAAAACGTTGATAACGTCAAACAACTTTGCCAATTCGGATTCACATAAATCAATATATGGAGAGAGATGAAGATCACAGCAGAGGACAAACAATCTTCCACTCACGAGAAAGATGATATGCATGCCCGTGATGACAGACTCACGGGAAATATTAACACAGGCTTCAATATTCATCAAATTTTATGTTTGTTTCACTCGATATTTCAAATAAAAATGGTTTGATTAAGCTTTATCCGTCCTGCTTATCTCATTCACGTTAGCTTTCGAAGGAGTTTAAATTCCTTGTGGGTTGGCTTAAACCATATTTAAAAACTGTACTGTTCAATACCTTTTCTTTGGTGTGCCAGTAGTGTTAGGCTCAAGTCGTTCTGTCTACGTGAACACACACAAAGTTTACTTAAAAGGGCTTTTAAAGAAGAGCTTTGTATATAACTATTTAAAATATAGAAATTTTATGCCTGAGGTAGATTATTGTCTCACAAAGTTTTAAAAAAATAATAATAATATAATTATTTTATTAAAATAAAATTAGATAATGAAGATTAAATTAAAATTAGGGTGTTGGATAAGGTATAACTACAATTTTATTTTGAAAAAATAGATTTAGATTTAAATCTCAAGCTATAAGATTTCATTCCATAAATGTAAAGGAGCACAGTTATTTAGAGTTTTGCATTCACAATTTAAATTTATAATTATTTTAATTTAAATTAAATTTTAATGCTTTATTTTAATTTTAATGTAAAGGGATTTTAAAAGGAACATGGGATATCTTATTGGAGGTCTAGAGATATTACTTGTTCAAGGATTATTAGTGTCTATTAAAAAGAGATTGCCTTCTATACCAAATGGATTCTTAGAGCTATTGTAGATAAGAATGTTTAGAGGATTCCCTTTAAATTATTGCATCTTATTTAAGAGTTTTTGTTGACAACTAGGCTAGAGAATATTGGGCATTATCTTATGGATTGATCTTGTTCATAATTGATTGTAGGCTTGTGAATTGATTAAACCTTGGTTTATTTGGAGATGGAATAATTCTAGGATAAGGTAGTCTATCAATTCACACAGATTATTATGGTTTTTAATCATTACTCAGAATGAAAACCTTCATGCAGAAACTATTAGGCTTAAATATTTATGGTAATTTCATAAAGGCTTTTACAATATTGGTGACCTTTTTTATAAAATAAATAGGTCATGGGTTACTTGGACAACTCTAAAAAAATGTTTGGTCTCAAGAATTTGATTCGATTATTATGTTTTAGAAGGCAATAATTGTTTTTGATTTACACAAAATTTGAATCAAATCCATTGACATGTGGTGGAAGGACTATAATTTTAGTGATTCTACTCACTTGCTTCGTTACAAACCCTAGTTTGTTTATTAGTGGCTTCCCCCCAATATTATTCCTAAAGAGATGCTCAATAAATAGTTTAAACTTAATAGTTCCTCTTCTTGTTGGAACATAATAAACCAAACCATTTCTTCTATTGTAGTTGATCCCGAAACACCACTTTTTTCTTGGTGTATTAACTACTAAAAGTTACCAATTGGTGATAGGTTGCATCAAACATGGATTATGATGTAGAAAAAATAGGTCAAACTTTCAAAGGCCATAAGTTTTGACCCATAGCTCTGTTTGAGCTCTTCCATGCATCAAAACGACAAATCTTGAAATGCTCATCGTTGTCTTAAATAGTGATTTTCACTTAGAGGAGTTTTTGATATTTTTTGAAGGCTAAACATGACCATACGAGGGTTTAAAATTATAGTTTATTAATCTTTTTAAGGATTCTTCTATTTTTATAAATTGTATCTTATTTTGATCATATGTGAACTTCAGTTGAAATTCATTGAATAGGCTAATTAGTAAGTTTTGCATGCAAGTGCATGCTATTTTTTATGCATCAGATTACCTCTTCCAATTACCATACTTCTTGTATCTAACAAAATTATTTCATAAAAGTCTTTGGGTTTTGGTTGAGAGCATAATAGGCTTGGAAGTGGATACAATTTTGTTTCCTCCCTTCAATCGAAATGATATCTCATCCAATAATTTCCTTCTAGGGGAATCTACTATTGGGGTGCATCAGAATCGAGGATCAACTAGATAGGATCAAATGCACAAAAAAAACTTGTATGGAGTAGTGAATTGTAAGAAAATAACTCAAAATAAAGAATTTTGTCTTGATAAACAAAAGTTACATTAATAAGAATTTACTCATTAACGATAAAAATAATAAGAAATGCATGCATATAGGTGAAAGATAGACATATCTGAACATCCCCATGAGTGTGGATTTATCTTTAACTATTGACCTAAGATAGATCTAAGCAAGCTAAATAGCATCATGCAAGGAAAACCACATTAAAAAAAATCCTACAAAAATAGCCATCCTTAAGCGCATGTTAGGTGGGTATAAGAATTAGGTCCCAACAATGAGGCATGATGAGTTACCCAATCACAATGCAACTCTTATAAAGTAGATAAAATGACAAAACCTATAGGAACAAAACTCATCCCCAAAAGAAAGTAAAGAAGAAGATAGGGCTGAAAAGTTCCACTAAGGTCTACAACTACATGCAACCACCATGTGTTCTACAAAGGAGTACCTTGGAGTGAATGTGGATCAAAAGTAGATGCAATAAAGAGTGGATCACCTTTTACATTAAATGTGTCCACCAAGTGCATAATGGATCTTCAACCAAGTTATTTTACCTATACAAAGAGATATTCTCCTCACGAAAGTTAGATGGGTTAACTACACTATGAAATGATGGTGTAGTGGAAGCATAGGCTAAGAGGGACTTTAGAATGGAATGTAATTATGGAATAGACTATTTGATATCTGATGACTCTTGGCTCAATATAAATGCTCTGTGTAATGTTTGAAGTGGACCATAGGTAGGTGGATCCAGAATGAACTACTTAAAATATGGAAAGTATGTTGGTGTAATTAGTTAACTATTACATTGTTTGCAGTCGTATACATTGGCATAGGCCATGTAGAGGTAGGTTTAGGTAGTTATCACCAATTATTTGTAATCTACTTCATTGGAAATTATATATATTATCATTTGGGCTTACATTTCAAATCATTAAAGTTTCAATTTATCTCTCACTCTAGTATCAGAGTGTGTAAGCTTGATCACCTTGCACAAAACAACCACAACACAAGCCTTAGATGTAATGGATAATTTGCATTGAGAGCCATGACTTGTGTAAAGGAGATCGATGCTAGCTTAGTATGATGACTTGTGCAGTAGAGCCTAGAAGTGATAGCAATGTCAATGAAAGCATTGGACATAGAAGAATTCAATTTGAAGTTTATGTTTAAATCCAAGTGCAGTACATTGATGAAGCTTGGGAGTAGAAGAGTTTGACACAACCAATAAATGGATCATTTTCAAAAGCTTACCAAATTAGAAAAGTACATGAAGCTATTGAAGTACACAATAGTCCATTGGAAGGAGCCTTTACATTGGAAGCTAATTATGATAAGAAGGTCAGGGAAAATCCTTACCACCTGTAGCAAAGTTTAAAGGTACAATGCCTAGAGAAGTCATACCTATAGCATGGATATCTTGGAAAACCTACTTGAGGGTGTATAAAGCTAAAATGTCCTCATTATTTATAATGGAAGGAGAATACCAATGCCAAGTCTGACAATGTGAAAGACTAGAGCAAAACCCTCCAAGTTACATCTTTGTAATACATAAATTTTTGAAACTTTAATGCTAAAAATTCTTATTCTAGCTTGTAATTGGTTGACTTAAGTAAGGAAAACATTAGAAAATGTCTGAACCCAATTTCTTATTGTCAGATGCCAATCTCTTGAAAGGGCCTAATTTTGTCACTTGGAAGATGAAGATGCAGATGATTCTTCAATTTGAAGAATTATGGGGCATCATCAATAGAACAGTGACCCATCCTACTAGACTTGATGAGGAAAAGAAGTTTGATAAGTCAGATGTGAAAGTGCTCATGCTGATAAATCTTAGTGTTAATGATGAAGTTAAACCACATGTTTGTGATACACAAACATAAAAAGAGGTAGGGGACATTTTATCCACAATTTATGAGGTTAAGAACCAAACCAAAATATTGCATCTGTAATTGCTTCTTCATACACTCAGTATGAAATTAGGTGAAAATGTTGAAGAGTTATTTCGCTAGGTTACAGAACTACGAGTAGAAGTTGTTATGCTTGGAGAAAAGATTGAGCACAAGATGTTGGTTTTGATCATGTTGAGAGATCTCCCATCTTAGTTTCTCATGTTCATTATGACACTCAACATTACCATGTAAGTAGTGTCATTCAAAGAATTGATCAATTTGCTTTAACAAGATGAAGTAATTTAGTTTATGCATGAAGAATTTGAGGACAAAGCCCTGATATATAAGCAATAGGGTCCAAAATTAATGAAGGGACCACTAAAGTAGCCACAACAATGTCAACAATAATAGAAGACTGAGAAGCCAAAGTGGTGGTGTTATATTTTTAAAACCCACATGTGTGATATTGATCATTACTGGTATAATGCTTTGGATCAAGGCTAATCTAGTCAAGAGGGATCTTATAGTAAAGAATATTTAAATAAATCTAAAAGGCATCCTCGATAATGAAAGTAAAAAGGGCATGTAGCAGCATAAAATCGAGAAGAGAATGCATCTGATGATGAAGTAGTAGAAGAATTAGAATATAAATCCCATGATGACCTTGTACTAGTCTCCCAAACCTTGACAACAATGAGTAAAGTTTGGGTAATAGACTCTGGTGTCAATAAGCACATGATTGGATGTAAGGAACTCTTTGATTTATTGACAACTCACCCAATTGGAGATTGAGTTTGAATTGGTGATGATAAAGAGTATGTTGTAGAAGGAAATACATGTGTTAGCATTCCTCTCATGACAAGATGCTGTGTTTTCACAAAGGTGATCTATGCCCCTAGTTTGAAAATAAATATCTTATTTATCAATCAACTATTGAATCACAAGGTAAAATTAGAGTTTCTAGTCCAAGAAGGCATCAAATCATGTCTCATTTCTTGAGAAGGTTAGGTTCTTTCTAAAGCCTTCTTGAAGGATTGGTTATTTTCCTTAGATGCAATTTCAACTAGTGAAGTTGCACTCACCACCTCGACAATAGAATCCACTACACTTTAGCACTACTACTATGGGCATCTATCTACTGGTTCCCTTTTCTAGTTTAGTTCTAAGGCAATGGTATATCAAATTCCTTTGTTTTTTTCATTTTTTACTGATATGCCCTAATTTTCTTATGGGCAAACAACATTGGGTTCTATTCGAGCCAAGTTCCTCTCATGCTAAGGAACATCTTGTTGTGGTCCATACTAATCTGTGTAGACCCTTACCAGTATCCCTTTGAGGATTTAGATACTTTCAATTGTTTATTGATGAATTTTATTTCAAGACTTGGGTGTTATTTCTCAAAAAGAAGAGCGAAGCCCTTGCACATTTCAAGGCCTTCCATCAGCATGTTATTACATAGTTTGGAAAGTGATTTCAACTCCTCTACTCAAATCAAGTGGGGAATTCACATTAAAAGAGTTATCAACATACCTAAAGCAAAATGGAATGAAGTATCACCTGACTACTCCCTATATACCTCAATAGAACAAAATAGTAGAATGATGCAATTACTCAGTCATGGAGATGGCTTGTTGCATGCTATCCACTAAAAATTTGATGGCTCCATTTTGGGTAGAAGCAGTATAAATGGCTATCTATCTTCTAAATAGAGCACCAATAAATATCTTGCTAGACATGATACTGGAAGAGGTATGGAGTGGTCATAAACCATCTATTTCCCATCTTTGAGTATTTGGTTATTCTTTTTATGTGCATGTTTTAGATAAAAAGAGGAAGAAAATCAAACCAAAGACCCTCCCGTGTAGTTTCTTGGGGTATAACACTACCTCCAAAGCATACCATGTCATGGATCTTGAGATGAAGAAAATTTATGAAATTTGTGATGTGGCCTATGATGAATCATCATTTGACTCATTGGCACAGAAGGAAATAGACCAGACCACTTCTCAAAGACTTTTCCCATAATTAGATGATGAGCATGAAGAAGGTGATCTGCAAGAAGGAAAATTATTCATTGATCTTAGTAATCTACAAGGTAGTTCTCCATTAAATCAATAATTACATTGACATCCTAAAGGGATAGATTCTAAAATCAAGGACTCATACCTAAGCTTTCCTCTAGACACTTCATCAAGAGTTCAAACAAGAAGATAGGTGAGAGATGAAGTCAATCTTGCACTCATGAGTTCAGTAGTTGATAGCATTGAACTAGATATAGTTTGATAGTCCTTAAGTCAACCTCAATAAAAGAAAGATATGGATGCTGAATATGATGCCCTCATCAAAAATGGGACATGGGAACTTGTTGATATGCCTACAGGGAATAAATCCTTTGATTGCAAATGGATTTTCAAAACAAATTACAAGGTAGATGGATCCATCAACAAACACAAAGCATGACTTATAAAATTTTATGCTCAACAAGAAGGCATTGATTATGAGGAGGCCTTTGCACCCACTGTGAAGATCAAGACCATGATAACTATTTGTGCACTTGCAACACAATATGGATGGAAACCTCAATAGATGGATGTCAAGAGTTCTTTCTTGAATGGTGATGTAAAAGAAGAAGTATACATGACCCAACTAAAAGGTCTCATTGATGACAAACATCCACAAAAGGTATGTCATCTAGTTAAGTAACTTTATGGACTTAAGCAAGCACATCAGGCATGGTAAATAGAAATAGATGATCACCTATTGCAGCATGGTTTCATTTATAGCCCTTCTGATTCTAATTTGTATATCAATAAGGTTGGTATAGATATTGTCATTATTTTCTTGTATGTGGATGATCTTGTGATCACTGGTAGTTTAGATGATCTTGTGATCACTGGTAGTTCAAATGATCTTGTTGATGAAATAAAGAATAACCTAAGTAAATATTTTGACATGACTGATTTAGGGCTACTAAATTATTGTCTTGGCTTGGAGATATGGTAGAAATAAAATCACATCTTAATCTCCTAGATGAAATATGCGAAGACACTCCTAGAAAAGTATAGAATGTTAGATTGTAAAACTCTTTCAACACCGATGGAGAAAGGTTTCCAAATCTCTCAATTCCAGGATTCCCCTCCAGTGGATGCAACCCTCTATAGAAATCTCATTGGGAATCTCCTCTACTTAACCTATACCAGACCAGATATATGTTTTTCTGTGAGTTATCTTTTCATATTTATGTAGGAACTAAAGAAATGTCACTAGGTTATAGCAAAACATGTTTTGAGATATGTATGAGGTACACTTGAGTATGATATGGAATACAAGAATAATAGTCAGTTCTTCTTGTAAGGATACATAGACTTGGACTATGTTGGATCTATTGATGACATAAAATCTACTTTAGGATACATTTTTCATTTCAGATCTAGACCCATTTCATGGATCATAAAAAAGCAATAAGTAGTTGCTCTCTCATCCATGGAATTAGAGTATCATGCCATATGAGGAGCTATGTGTGAAGCAATATGGATATGTCACATTTTGTCTAATATGGAGATTCCTAAAGATCACCCACCAATTTTATTCTGTGACAATCAAGGTGTGTTGAAGCTTGTTAAGAATCTAGTTTCTCATGAACACACTAAAAACATTGAGGTTTAGTGTCATTACATCAAAGAACAAGTCTTGAACCACCACATTCAGCTCCAGTACTACCCGATGGATTCACAAATAATAGATATACTCACCAAGTGTCTTGGCAAGGTGAAATTTAATCTATTTTGAGGGTACATTTTTAAAAACAATGTAATAAAGGGGGGAATGTTGGCATAAATAGTTAACTATTACGTTGTTTGTAGTTTTATAAATTGGCATAGGCCATTTAGAGGTAGTTATTATTGGTTGTTTGTAATGACTACATTGGACATTTTATATATTATCATTTGGGCTTGTATTTTAAATCATCAAATTTTTAATTTGTCTCTCAAAGTAACAATGAGATGGTGGAGGTGTGTCCCCATCACTATTATAGTCATATATGTTGGAAAGAGAGTCATCAATATCAAATATGTGCTCAGTCTTAGAAATGTCATCAATTAAAGGTGAGTTTAATGAAGAAGAATCTAAAGGGGAGTCAAGAACAAAGTGTGAGAAGTTATATATCTGAGTCTAATGATCAACCATGCCTTCTACTAATTCAATATCAATGTATAGTTATCTAACATACAATAAATATGGAATGAAAATAACTCACATACCATGTCCAAGGTGAGTAATCTGGTAAAATGATAGGATATTTATTAAAAGTGAGAAAATACTTAGAAGACTACTGAATGTTCCACCTTTCACTTCAATAGACCCTCTCTTGATAACCTTTTTAGAAGTGTCATCACCCATTTATATAGATGAGATGCCACATGGTTTCAAGGAAATTAACTCTCTCTTTGAAGAGGCCATGTGATGTTGATTACAGTAATAAGCCTTTCTTATGATCTACCTTCAAGACAATCTATAAATATAGGACTAGCCACATGTATTTATCTGGAAACCTATTTAACTCATTAAACAAATAATTCATGCTAGTGATTCATTCACACACTTAAAAAAAAATTACTCAAGATCATAAAAGTCTTTTAATAGATTCAAAAAATTAATAGTTTGTTTTAGACCTCCTCAAACCAATTTTCCTTATGAAGACTACAATAATGTCATTCAAATCATTTCAAGCTTAGACATAATGGATTTACATTTTGTCCCTTCATATTGAT
The DNA here is from genome assembly GCA_037957365.1 of Torreya grandis. Lineage (NCBI taxonomy): Eukaryota > Viridiplantae > Streptophyta > Pinopsida > Cupressales > Taxaceae > Torreya > Torreya grandis. The sequence continues at coordinate 409,244 of JARHVA010004611.1, forward strand.
CTCTAATAATCCTGATAAATTTTTTCAGTTTGATTTTATATCCAAGAAACCAATATTACTTCATTGGTTTCTCAAAGGTATAATTTTTGGGCTCTACTATGATTTAGTCATTAGGTTTAATATTGTGTTAAAATCAAATGGAATCCTTTCTCATATTGGAATCATTGTTAGAATATTTAAAAGTGTTAATGAAAGTGTTTTATAGTCCTAGACCAAGTTTTGAGTCCTATTACTAATGAATTTGCTCACAACTTGCAATAGATTGTATTATGAAATGGAGGCCTATAGGGATTTACTACACAATCACCTTTTTCACCTCGTATAAAGTATCTCTTAGAAAACTAATACTTTAAATAGGTAATAAAAATTATATGGAATCTTAAAAAAAATAAATAATTTTAATGGGTAATAAGAAAGTTACAATCCTTTTTCAAATTGTTAACCTTGTTTTAGGGTTTTAGTAGGGTCTATGGGTCAAGAGGAGAAATTCGATTGTTCATACAATATAATACCTATATGATCAGTCTAATACCTATATGAGACCCTTATAAAATTATATAACTTATCCAAATGTTAATTTGTATTCATGCATATACTTTCATGTATTTTAGATGAGTGGAAGACTTTCAAATAAGAAAATAGGGGTTTTTTTGAGTTTAAAAGACTAGAAAATTATTTTGAGCTTAAATACACCCAATAAATGATAAAATTATTATAATTGATGCTCAATGCACATGAATACATAGAATAAAAACAACAAAAAATATTTATAGACAATAAAAATGACTAAAAACACTTGTGTATCACCCAACTCTTATAGATTATGACTGTCATCAGTCTTCAACAAAGAAAATTTGTCATTTTGTGCTTAAAATGTTTTCTTTATGGTTCCTTTCAATAAGGAGAGATGGTTATCATGTTTTAAGGTATAATAAAACCTTATAAACTATTTAAAACAACTCATATTTCCTCTCACTCACCCAATTTTATTGTAGCAAGGTTTGCCTCATATGTATGTATTGATGATAACATTAACTAATTAGGACATAAAGATGATTTTGACCTCTAAAAGGCCTAGAATAAATAATTTAATTTTTACACACTCATAATTACATAACATATCTTACAAAACTTAATAAATAGTACAAAAGTGATATTTACTCATAATCCTACACTAAGAATAATTGAAAATTAAAAATTGACAATTTGAAGGGAAACTCTCGAAACGCTAAAAATGACTATAAACACACTTTGAATATCCAAATAATGACTTATTGAGATTAAAAATAGTACCTAAAACTCCTTAAAACTATTTAGAAGATTGGAGTCATATAATTTGAAGATGCAATTGCATCAAACCACTGGGTACAAAGAAAATCTTCTCATGGACTTTTCATCATGAGTTGTTCTAGGTTGTTAACATAATTGTTTAGCACTAAAGATAACATCTAAGTGAAATCCTCAATTGGATGATTCTTCCACTACGCTAAATGCTAAAAATAGTCTTTGTTTCTTGTCTTATTGATAACCTTCTTTTCCAATATTAATTTAGGCTCATCTAGTGGCTTCTTTGGTAATTGTTGTTCCCATGGAATGACATGATATTTTTTATCGTCAAGTTTTGTCTTCTAATCTTCTCATTTACTAGAATGATAAATATGGGAAACATTAAATATTAGTGAGATTCCAATATCCATTGTAATCTCTATTTCATAATCACTTGCTGAGAACATTCTAAAGACCTTATATGGCCCAATCCGTTTCAATTTTATCTTGATATATTCACCTCTTGGGAATATTTATTTTCTAAGGTGAGATAAAATAATATTTATTATGTTAAAATTTTCTTATCTTCTCTTCAAATCCTCTCTCTTTTTGTACTTGTTTGTATTTACCTCTAGTCTTTGCTTTACCTATTCTCAAAGTTCTTACATAGATGTTTCAATTATTCTCCTTATCCACTTCTATTTTCTTGTTGGCCAAAATTTCTCAACTCGTACACACCTCTAGGATGCATACCATAAATTTTTTGAAATGGAATCATACTTGTGCTTCTTTTGGATTAATCATTTTAGGAAAATTCTACTTATGCTAACACTTTATCTCACTATTTCGGATGTTCACTGAGACAGATTCTAAGAATATACCCAAGGCTCTTATTAACTACTTATGTTTATCCATCAATATGTGGATGGCATGCAGAAATTAAATTTAGTACCCAACATTTTCAAAAGAGTCCTAAAAAAAGTCGAACAAATATAGTTTCTCTATTAGATATAATGCTATCAGGCAAACCATGTAATCTAACTATCTCTTTAAAGAATAAATCAACTATATGAGTGGTATCACTTATCTTATAATAGAGAATGAAATTATCCATATTAGATAATATATCCACTACTACAAATATAGAGTCATTAACTTTCTGTGTTCTAGGAAAACCAAGAACAAAATCCATACTTATGGAATCCATGGCATGTTGGGAGTAGGTAATGGATGATACAAACCTTTATTTAGGCTCCTTCCCTTTGCATACTGACATAATATACAATTTTAAAAATACATTCTTACATCTACTAACATACCTAGCTAGGAATATTATGCATTCAATTGATAAAATGTTTTCTCATGCCCAAAATGTCTTGTAGGACTACAATTATGTTTTTCCTTGATTAGATTCTCTCTCATGGATCCTTTGGGAGTGCATATATATATATATATATATATATATATATATATATATATATATATATATATATATATATATATTATTTTGAATAATAATCTTTATTTTAGCATGTAGTCCATTCAAAGACTTCTATCTCTGCTTATAGGATCATTGCATACTTCATATGCTTCTTCAAAATCTACATATTCTCAATATATATATTTTAAAATATCAAAACACATGATGTTTACATGCATCTCTTACAAATTCATATTTATCTTACTTAAGGCATCAACAACCTTGATAGATTTTCTACTTTTACACTTAATCAAAAAAGAAAAACCGTATAAAAACTCAACCCACTTAGCATGTCTTTAGTTTAACTTGCTTTGACTACCTATTAATTATAAAGCATGATTATCAGTAAACTGAATAAACTCTTTAGGCCTGATGTAGTGTCTCTAATTTTTCAAAGCCTATACTATAGCATAAAATTCCTGATCAAAAGCTAAATATTTTATATTAGCTTCATTAATTTTCTCACTAAAGTATGCTATTGGTTTACCTTCATGGCTTAGAATAAATCCAATGGCTATACCATATGTATCACATTCAATTTGAAACAACATACAAAAATTAAGAAATGTTAGCATAAGTTGTTCTGTAATCTTGTTTTAAAGAATTTGGAAACATTTATCAACAATCTCAGTCCACTTAAATGGCTAATTATTCCATTTAATGGTCTCCATATTAGGAGCAAAAATATTAATAAAGTTTTCAATAAACGTTATCTAGAAACTATGAATACCATGAAAACTTCTTACCTAAAATACATTCTTTGGTGGAGGTCACCCTATTATAAATTTCACTTTATCCTTGTCCATCATCAATCCTTCTTTGAAGATAATAAAACCAAAGTAAATCAATTTTAATTTTAGAAAAGTGCACTTCTTAAGATTTGTTTGTAAGCTTTCTTCCTGTAGTTTCCTCAAAACCATTCTCAAATACTAAAGTGTATCATATTTTGACTTACTACATATCAAAATTTTATCAAGATAGACAATCATAAACATACTTATGAATGGATTAAGTACCTTATTCATGAGTCTCAAGAAGGTACTTGGTGAATTTGTTAAGCCAAATGACATGACAAGAAATTCATACAAACCATCATTAGTTTTGAAGGTAGTATTCCATTCATATCCTTCAGTTATTCTTATTTGATGATATTTATTTTTGATATGTATCATGGAAAAGTATTTAGCACCACTCAAATAATCCATCAAATCATATGTTCTAGGTAAGTAAAACTTTTACTGATTGTAATGTTATTGATTGTTCTTGAATCTATACACATATGCCATCCTTCATCTATATTTAGTGTAAGGATATTTGGTAATGCAAAAGAACTTAAAATTTCTCTCATCAACCCCTTATCTAATTATTCTTAAACCTACTTTTTGATTTCTTCATTTTAATTCAGAGTCATTCTATAGGAAACATTTTTTGGAAGGTTACCTCCCACTGCCTTCTTCTTTAAGAGATGTAATAACATGGTTCCTACCATCTTTCTTAAAAGTATATATTTGATGCCTATCATCATGTATTTCACTTCTATTATATTACCAAGGTATTCATAAATACACATGACATACATCCATAGACATTACATCACAAACAAATTCATTTTTTTAGCTTCCTATTTTGAATTCAATTTCACACAATTCAATTGCAAGAACTTGATGACTTTTTTATAACCAGGAGAGCTTATATGGAGTAGGATGATTTAAATTTTTTAAATTTAGTTTACTTACAATCTTAGTAGATAATAATTTATATATCCTTCCACTATCAATGATGACTTGACAAAATTTACCTTTTTTATTACGTGTAGTTTTGAAGAGTGTCTTTCTTTGAGGTAGTTCCTTGATCTCCTTGGTAGGCTTCAATGAAACTCTCTTCATTAATAGGGACTCACAAACCTCTTGATCATATTCATGACTAGATGATATTACACTTTCTTCCTTTTTAGATTGAATTATTTATACATTTATTTAACTAGTAGAAAGATGTTTAGGGAATTCATAGGATTTATGCCTAGACTTTACACACTTAAAGCACCTACCAACAAATCATCCTCCTCTACCTCTATTAAAAGGTCTTCTACTTGTGAAATGATATCTATCTCTTGAGAATTTCTATTATCTTTTTGAAATTGAGCTAATGGTCTCTTCTTGATGTGCTTGTAGTTGATGCATTCCTCTTGATTGTCCTCTTCCTCTATATCTTCTACCCCTTCCTCTTATGTATTGAGGTTGCTTCCTTGCAAGGTTTTATTCATATTTTAAGGCATATTGATATGTATCTTCAAATGATATACTTATATGAATGTTGATCTCATCCTATACAACAAAATTTAGTCCATTCACATATCTAGAATTCTTCTTCATATCTTCATCAATATTGCTTACTCTAATGGTCAATATGTAAAATTCTTAAATGTATTCTTTCATTGATGTTTCTTTTTATCTTAAATTCTGTAATTTTATAAAGATAATAGTTTGATAGTCTTGAGGTATAGACTTTCCTTTAAGCATGGAAACCATACTATCCTAGCTCTTTATCTTAGGTTTTCCTTTTCTCTTTCTATCCTCCTATATGCCATCCAACCATAGGGCTGCATGCCCTTTTAACCTTGTCATGACAAACTTCACCTATTTATCTTCATCCACATTGTCATATTTAATTATTTATCAAGTGAATTAATCCAATGAATTGGATCATCTAGACTAAGGATACTATCATATGTAGACACCTCAATGTTTTGATTATATTTTACCCCTATAAAATATTGGCACATCTTTCCTCTATAGTTTCATCTTCTATCTATTATATTCATTCTTATGTAGGTACTACTTCTACCTCTCTATCATCTATGTCACCAATATCTACTCCTCCTCTTTGTGTTATTTCCATAGATTTCATCCTTATGTTGAGGTTTCTAATCTCCTCCAAGTGTGTTGCATTATTAACCTGCCTTCTTGGACCTCCTCTTGCTCTAGACCTTGATGTCATATTGGCTCTTTAGTTCTTTAATAAATTTACTAACCTCTATATCCCTCTGAATGTGCACAATATCTATTTCTTTCATACCATAATTGATGGTTCTAATAAGTATTTCTTATGATTTATCTTCAAGATAGTCTATAAATGTAGGATCAATCACATGTATTTATTTGGAAACCCTCTATAACTCTTTCAAAAAACACGTTCTTCTAGTGATTCATGCATACACTTCAAAATACATTACTCAAGCTGATAAAAGTCTTAAATATTACATTCACGCACATAAGAGTTTCTTCTAGGTCCCCAAACCAACTTTTCTTGTTAAGACTACAACAATTTCATTCCAATCATTTCCACCTTATACATAATGGATTTACCTTCTATCCCTTTATATTGATCTCTAAAAATCCCATTCAATGTTTTTAGATGGCTTTTATATCCAAGAAACCAATATTATTTCATTGGAACTCTCCAAGGTATCAATTATGGACTGTATTGTGTTTTACTCTTTAGGCCTAATAAGGTCTTAAAATCACTGTTATAATATTGAGAAGTGTAAGTTAAATCATTTTACACTCCTAGACCATGTTTTGAGCCCTATTACTAATAAATTTGTTTGCAACTTCCAGTAGATTGTTTTCCCAAATGGAGACCTATAGGAATTTACTACATAGTCACATTTTTCACCCTATACAATGTCTCTCTAGAGAAATTAATACTTGAAATAGATCATAAACGTGATATTTAACCTTTACACAAAATTTGAAAGACTTGCACTAGGTAATAACAAAGTTACAAGCATTCTTCAAATCACTAACCTTGTTTTAGTGTTTTAGCAATGGTTTAGAGGCCAAGAGGAGAAATTTGGTTGTTCATACAATATAATACATATCTGATCAATATAATACCTATAAGAGATTCTTATGAAGCTAATCTAACTTCCCCAAACCTCTATTTGGATTCATGCATAAGCTTTCATGTATTTTAGATGAGTGGAAGACTATTTTAGATAGGGAAATAGGGGATTTTCTAAGTTTGTAAGACTAGAACCTCATTATGAGCTTGAATAAATCAACTACTGATCAAATTATTCTCATTAGTGCTCAATAAACATGAATACCTAGAATCCAAACAATGAAAACTATTTATTAACAATAAAAATTACTAAAAACACCTATGTACCACCCAACTCTTACAAACTATGACTGTCATTTGTCTCCAATAGTGAGAATTTGTCCTTTTGTGCTTGAAATGTCTTATGTATATTTCTTATTAGTAAGGAGTGATGGTTATCATGTTGTCAAGGTATAATCCGGACTTATAAATTGGTTAAACCAACTCAAATTTCCTCTCACTTGTCGAAGTTCAACTTAGTAAGATTGGCCTCATATGTAGGCCTTGTTAATAACATTAAATATTTAGGACACAAAGGCATTTTTGACCTTAAAAAGGTCTATAAGACTTCAATTACAGTGTACACACACTCCTAAGGACGTAAAATAGCTTATAAAACTCAATAACACTACAAAAGTGACATTTACTCATAATCCTACACTAAGAACAATTTGCAAATTCAAATTTGTCAAATTTGAGGAAACTCTCCAAAGACTACAAATGACTCTAAACACAATTCTAATATCCAAATAAGTGCTTATTGAGACTAAACAAACTCCCTAATATTCCTTGAACCTTTTTACAAGGCTGTATTTATACAATTTGAAGATACACCTACATTAAATGTGAAGCACCATAGTCATCGACCTATCTAAGAGTTCGAGGTACAACTACACCCCTTACTATCCCCTTACCATTCTCTTTTGGCTTTTCTTTACTATTATATTTAATTATGGATTGTATGAGCCTCCATATATAAAATTTGAATAACCATCACAAAATGCTCAAATATTAAATATATTGAGAATGACCTCAAATTTAGGATTGCAAATAAATGATATAAAAATAAAATGTATTATTTTATAAAACATATGAAATCTTCCCTTTTTAATAAAGGAAATAAATTGAGAGAAATGATAAAATTTTGCTCTTATGAAATCGCTTCTACCGTGTAGAGCTGACCATTCCTAAAGAATGCCCACGTATGTTTTTGGTAAAATGTAATTGTTTATAATTATGCCCTTCACTATTAAAGGTGACTATTTATAACATATTTAAAACCCTCTTGAATTAAATTAAGAAAATAATTAAATTTAAAATAGGATTTTCAGTCTAATGATGCGTATAGTTTGTCAATTAACAGAGTTTTTTTTTTCCTTATTGTAAAGGAAATTAATTAATATTTGGAATGGGAACTAAATAAAACTTATGAGATTACAATAAATTTATTTCCTTAATTCATATTTTAGTTTGATATGAATAATAAAAAAATTACGTGTGAGTTAATTTAGGGAAATTCTTTTATCAATGTTACATATTCCTGTCATTTAATGACTGCTCAGAAGAAATATGATTGGTGCTTATTATTGAAATAAATCATAGATAAATAGTTTCCTGCTTTTATTGCACGCTTATTTAGCTTTAAAATGAATATGATATCTATAAATTGTGGGTGAAAACACAATTTTACTCTTTATGGACTAAGGTTGCTTGGCTAACAATGAATAAAAAGAATATCAACCTTAATGCCGTAGAGTTTTCCCATTTGACTTCCAAGAAATTCTTAGGAGAATATAAATATATACATATATCTCTTAAAATTAAAATTGATAGAAATTGAGACAAGAGTAAAATAATCTCGTGATAAGAGAATGACAGACTAATTCATACATTGGGCAGAAGTAAAATGAAGAGAATCTAATTGCCACCCTTGATTATGAAAATGAAATAATGAATGCTTTACCAAAAACTCATTTGTTCTGGTAATAGGAGATACTGGTTTACGAAATAACACTCAGCTCTTGTAGATTATGCTCAGGCACGACTTCACTAAAATGATGGGCATCCTACAACTCATGTACGTTGCAGTTATATCTGAGCCAGGGATTCAATTTATAAGTCTATTATTTTTATTTGGATTGAGGGATAAACCTCAAATAATATATTTTTCAGAAATTAGATGACAGATGGTTCAGAAATTAGATGACAGATGGTTGTATCCTTCGTGAATGCTGTCCTAATTATACCTGGTAATTTATTCGTTGTTGCTATATGATACTACACAGAGCAACATGAGACTTAATTTGGGTCTGCTTACAATCAGCCTTATTATTCTACACCTGAAAACATCTATTGCTTGTCAAAAAACATGGATGATTTATACATAATGATTTTCCAAATACCACCGTTATTGTGGCCCAAACTAATCATTATTAATTTTATAAACAAAAGACAGTTTTGCTAAGTCCGCAAGGTCTCGGGATGATGTCACCTATCTCGTAGTTTGAGATACCGTAGGAGTCCCCAAGGTCCCGGGATGATGTCACCCATCTCGTCGTTTGAGATACCGTGCTCCGGATGACAAAGCAGGGAAGGCTCTCAGGATGTCAGAGCGTAGGAGGATACCATAGTGTGGGAGGATGTCAGATGTCAGAAGTGTAGGAGCTCGGGACAGAACAGACCTGTGAGCCCGGATATCTGGGAGTAAGAAAATCCTACGATCTGGGAGGGGTTCGAGAACTCCGCGAGTAGGGAGAAATTAGCATAACAAAGATTATTGATAAGAAACCATCATAAGGCAGTCCACGGTGATAACTTTTATGCAAAGTATAGGCAATATGATCAGTGGTATATTATTGGGTGATCACTATAAGCCATGAATAAGTACATATCTTAGGGTAACAATAATATATACGGAGACTAAGATTATTTGTTCGTATTCAATTAGGAATCGCTTGTATAATATTGGGTGATTGTTATAAGCCATGAATACCTATATATCTTAAAGTCACATTAATATATAAGGAGATTAAGATTATTTGTTGGTATTAATACCTATATATCTTAAAGTCACATTAATATATAAGGAGATTAAGATTATTTGTTGGTATTAATAAGGTGGTTTAGGAATTTAATGTATTCTGATGGTTATATATTATTATAAGCATATTTTATGTATGATTGATTTAAAAGTGTTAATTGAGGATGAAGGTTGAATGAGGTTATGTGATAACATAACTATTGTTTAGTTTAGGAGGATTCTTCTTATATTGGTTTATAATCTACAATTCTTAAGATCGTAACACGGCATTGTACTAGATGAATTGAGACTAATCAGATAAAGCATTCACACTAATAAAAAAGAATTAATTATGAATGAAAGCATAATATTGTTCTTATGATCTAGTATGAAATTTTCTATAAGTATTGTTATATATTTGTTTTAAACTATTTTTTATTTAAAAAACTAATTTTTAATATGTTATTATAAGTGTAATACTATAAAATATCAAAATGCAATGATGTAAAATTACCAATAGTTATGACTTTTAGAAAAGTCTAAGAAGAGATATAGTTAACTTTTATAGATTTATGTTAACTATTATAAATATCTGAAAGTGAAAATTAGAAAAGTAAATTACAGTGTAGGGTAAGGATCACATAAAATGTAGAAAAAATGGACATGTGCATTATAAGTGCACTACAAGACAATGTATTCCCCTTTGTTGACTGCATAGTTGTTCCAACTTAATTTTTTGATTAACTAACAAGAATATATAGAAAGATGTAAAATTATAAAAATGATAGATTAGATGCACAAACAAAGAGTATTCATAGATATGAATTTTGTTAGTGGATGACAGTAGTGCACATGAGTCCTTTGATTGTTTAATTGTCCTCGTTGACTATGATAGCAAACTGATAGTTGACGTACTATTAGATCTTAAATTCTATGTGAAATACCTATAAATATCAAACCCTAGTTACGTGTATTTGTGAGGTTTTTAATAGTAAAATCGATGTTCTTTCTCCTATTTTACCCTTAGTAGAATGTGTATGCAAATGAAAATTTAGCCTTGAATATTAGTTCAATGGACCTATAATTATAACATAAAAAACATTGATAGATTTTGAGAGTAAGGAGAAGTGTCCTTGATGCCTTATAGAAACCTCATGTGTGTGTGTCCATATATATATATATATATATATATATATATATATATATATATATATATATATATATATATATATATATATATATATATAATTTAGAACCGATTAATGTAGAAACACTAATCCAAGATAAGACCTAATGGAAAATAAAAGATTTAAATGAAATATGAAGCGGAACAAGTTACGAAAGCTATGCCTATACAAGTGTGTGCTAAATAGATATTTCCAAAGGCATGTCCTATCTAATTACCATGGACTTATCTAGAAGGAAAAAAGACCAAAACCTTGGATCCTCACAACAAAGAGACAAGATGAATAATTGATAACAATACATACTGAACAGAATAGATAAAATACCTATGTAGAATGTGTTAATATATACCTCTTTCATTTTTAATAATCTGTGTATAAATTTATAATAAATGACATAATTTGGGTGTCTACATTCCCTCTCCTTGCCCATTTTAATATAGTAATGGAATCGCTAGATCAAAGGAAAGAATAAACCTATGTGTGTAGACACACATTGTCTCATGACTTATATTTTGATTGACTATGTGTAAGATATGTTATGGCATTATCTACATTCAAACATGTGGTAGTTAATGTGCATATATAAAATTTTAAATTATGAATTTTAAATTCTACCAAATGTAAAGAATTTGCAGAAAAAATAGGCCAACCTTTTGCAGCGCATAACCTTTGACCCATAACTTCGTCTGAGCCCTTTCACGTGTTAAAACGATCATATCAAAAAGTTTAATTCTGCCCTAAGAGTCTCTATTTGCTTAGATTTGATTTCTATATTTTTTGGAGGCTGAACATGATCATCTAAAGGTCTGAAATTAATGTTTAATGATTTTTTTGGAATTTTAGATAATGAACATGAAAACTATCAAGAACAAGAAAATTACCTACAGGCCAAGATCTTAAAACAATACTTTAAATTGATTCATATTGATTGATTGAAATAACCACAAACCCAAACCATGATTAAATAAGCCTTAACTCAGAAATTAGAGTCTACATGCAAAAAATTAAAAAATTTCTAAAATCTAAAAAAATGTCTATTTTTAGTAGCTGTTATTTATAGTAAATTTCACATGCAAGCGCGTGTGGCTCTAATTTTTTTTGAAATAACTTAAATACTAAAATTAGCCTATGAAATGAAATTTAACTAAAGTTAACATCGGGTTCTAAAAATATACAATTTTTAAAAATAGAAATTTCTCCAAAAATTCATTAAATATTAATTTTGGATACTCAGATGATCAAGTTTGGCCTTGAAAAAATATCAAAATAAAATCTAAGTCGATAGAGTGATTTAGGACATAGTTTAACTTTTTTATATGGTTATTTTGGTGTGTTGAAGAGCTCAAACAATGTTATGGATCAAAATTTATGGCCTCTAAAAGGATGGCCTATTTTTTCTACATCATTCTCCTTTGGTTGAAAACAACTTAGCTCCTTCGAGTTGGCCTAATTATACTACTTCCATTTGTTTTTATCAATCTTGTTCAGCTCCCATTCTTTAATCCAAGTGTTGTCTTATTGTTGCAATATTTCCCACTACACCAAATACCTGTTATAATTCCTTTGCCTTGTGCTCACTATCTTCATATCCAAAACCTACACTATTTTTTTCTTCTATGAAACTTGCTGCTCCCAATTTTCTTCTTCATCTTCATCATCTTCAACATATTATCCAATGAATTCATATAAATCTAAAATATTAAATACTGGAGATATATTGAAATTCTATGGTAAACTTACCTTGTAGGCATTAGCATTGATTTTCTTCAAAATTTTGCATGGTCCAATTTTCTTGTAATTCAACTTATTGTGTGTGCCTTTTGAAAATATCTCTTTTCTTGAGTAAACCATTACCAAATCTCTTTCTTTAAATACCTTGAATATTCTTTTGACATCTAATATTGCTTTATATTTTTCATTAATTTCCTATAACTTACTTCTTAATCCTTGTAACTATTGTATATGCTCTACAAATTCTTCTGCATCATCACTAATTTGATATTCAATATTAGAAATTGTACCAAATCTAAAATACCCATAGGATTTATTCCATAAAAAATCTAAAGAGGTGACTTTCCTATTGATATATTCACTAAACTATTATATGCAAACTCAACTTGTGGTAAAGGCAAGTCCCATTGCTTTGACTTCTCTCCCTAAAGCCAAGTCCCATTGCTTTGGCTACTCTCCCACTATGCATCTCAATAAAATTTTCAAGCTCCTATTTAGAAATTTTGTCTCTCCATCTGTTTGTGTGTGTGATATGCACTACTAAATTGTAGCTTAGTATCCATTTTCTTCCACAAAGTCCTTAAAAAATGACAATTTTTTTTTTCCCTATTTGAAATAATAGTTTTTGAAACACCATACAATCTCACAATACCCATAAAAAGTAATTTTGTAACTCTAGTGGCATCATTGGTTTTTTTACGTGTAATGAAATGAACCATTTTTTAAAAAATTGTCTACAACAACAAAAATTATATCATTACCTCTTTACGTGTTTGGCAATCCCAAAACAAAATCCATACTCAAATGCATTCATGGTCCTCTTAAAATTGGTAATGACATGTAAAGTCCAATATTTTATGTATGGCCTTAATCCACTTGACATATTTTTCACCTTGAAACATACCTTGTCACATCTCTCTTCATCTTTGGCCAAAAATACTTTTACTCCACTAAAGCTTTTGTCTTTGTCTTACCAACATGTCTAGGCAAACCGTCACTATGTAATTATCTTATTATATTATCTCATAGAGACCCAACTAGAATGCATAATTGTTTCCCTTTAAAGAGATAATCTTCTTGTATAAGATAGTCATCGTGAATAGAATCTATCCCACATTCTAATGGATTCTTGTTGAAGTAATTATTTTAAACTTTGATGATATGATATTCAATGAATATGTGAATATATACAAGAGGGTGAATATATATAAAAGGAAAATAGTTATTTAGTTGAATAACCTAAAGTATAACTACCAACCGCATCACTAAAACAAAATTGTTACAATGTTACATTAATTAAATAATGTAATAATTAGCTACAGTAATATTCCCCCTTTTATTACATTGTTTTGACAAATGTACCTCTAGAATAGATCAAATTTCACCTTGATAACAGAATTGATAAGTATATCTACTATCTAGGAATTCGTTGGGTAGTATTAGAGTTGAATATGGTGGTTCAAGACTTGTTCTATGATGTAATGACACTAAACCTTAATGTGTTTGGTTTATTCATGAAATACTAAATTATTCACAAGATTCAACACACATTGATTGTCATAAAATAGAATTGCTGGCTAATATTTAGGAATCTCCATATCAGATAGAATACGATGTATCCATATTACTTTGCACACAATTCCTTGTGTGACATGATACTCTGCCTCTGTGGATGAGAGAGAAATGACTTATTGCTTCTTGATTATCCACAAAATGGGTTTAGATCAAAGTTAAAATATAAATCCTAAAGTAAATTTCTTATCATCAATAGATCCATCATAGTCTGAGTCAGTGTATCCTTGCAAGAAAAACTAACTATTCTTCTTGTATTTTAGACCATACTCAAGTGTACCTCAAACATATCTCAAAACATGTTTTTATATAACCCAGTGACATTTCTTTAATTCATACATAAATCTAGAAAGATAGCTCACAAAAAAACATATATCTAGTCTGGTGTAGGTCAAGTAGACAAGACTCTTAATGAACTATCTATAGAGAGTTGCATCCACTTGAGTGGAATCCTAGAATAGAGAGAGTTGTAAACCTTTCTCCATTGATGTTGTAAGAGCTTTATAATCTAACATTTTATACTTTTTCAGGAGTGTCTTAGCGTATTTCATCTGGGAGATAAAAATATGATTCTATTTTTGCCATATCTCTAAGCCAAGATAGTAATGTAGTAGCCATAAATCATTCATATCAAAGGATTTATTCAAGCCATTATTTATTGCATCAACAAGATCATTTGAACTACCAGTGATCACAAGATCATCCACATATAAGACAAGAATGACAATATCTATACCTACCTTCTTGATAAATAAATTAGAATGAAAGGGACTGTAAATGAAACCATGCTACAATAGGTGATAATCTATTTTTATGTACCATGCCCGAGGTGCTTGCTTAAGTCCATAAAGTGACTTAACTAGATGACATACTTTTGTGGATGTTTGTCATTAATGAAACCTTATGGTTGGGTCATGTATACTTCTTCTTTCAGATCACCATTTAGGAAATCACTCTTAACATCCATCTACTAAAGTTTCCATCCATACTATGTTGCCATTATGCAAACAACTCTGATGGTCTAGATCTTCATAGTGGGTGCAAAGGTCTCCTCATAATCAATGCCTTCTTGTTGAGCATAACTATTTACAATAAGTCATGCTTTGTGTTTGTTGATAGATCCATCTTCCTTTTACTTTGTTTTAAAAATCCACTTGTAACCAATGGATTTCTTCCCTATAGGTAGATCAATAAGTTCCCACATATTATTTCTGATGAGGGTATCATATTCAGCTTCAATGACTTTGTTCCACTAAGGTTGACTTAAGGCCTCTCAAACTATCTCTAGTTTGATGTTCTCAACTACTAAACTCATGAGTGAAAGATTGACTTCATGTCTCACTTGTCTTCTTGTTTGAACTCCTGATGAAGTGTTTAGAGGAGAGCTCAGGAAAGATTCCTTTATTATGGAATCCATCCATTTAATATGTTGATGTGACTACTATTTTGATGAAGAATTGCCTTGTAGATTACAAAGATCAATGAACAAATATCCTTCTTGCAACTCACCTTCTTCATGACCATCATCTGACTATGGGAGAAGTCTAAGAGAGGTGGTCTAATCTATCTCCTTCAATGCCAATGAGTCAATTGATGACTCATCATAGAGTACGTCACAACTTTCATAAATCTTATTCATCTTAGGATCCATGAGATGGTATGCGTTAGAGGTAGTGCTATACCCCAAGAAAATACACTAGAGGGTTTTTTGTTGGATCTTCTTCTTTTTATTTGGGACATGCATATAAGAAGTACAACCAAATACTCTAAGATGCAAGATCAATGGTTTATGACCACTCCATACCTCTTTTAGTTTTTTTATCTAGCAAGATCTTCATTAGTGCTCTATTTAGAAGATAGACAACCGTCCATACTACTTCTACCTAGAATTATGCCATCAACTTTGTAATGGATATCATGTAATGATCCATCTCTATGACTGAGCGATTGTATCATTCTATTATTCCATTTTGCTTAGGTATATAGGGAGTATTCAAGTGCTACTTGATACCATGTTGTTTTAGGAATGTTGAGAACTCTTTTGATCTGAATTTACCCCTCAATCTAAGTAGAGGATTTGAAGTTGCTTCCCAGACTATGTAACAACACATTGATGGAAGTCCTTGAAATGTGCAACAACTTCACTCTTATTTTTGAGAAATAACACCCAAATATTGTTATAAAAATCATCAACAAATAACTAAAAGTACCTAAATCCTAGAAGGGATGCTAACAGGGGTCCACACAGATCAATATGTACCATAGTAAGTCATTCCTTGGCCTAAGAGGAACTTGGCTCGAATGGACCCTGATATTGTTTACCTTCAATATAACCAAGAAAAATTGGTAAAGAATGGGAAAGCTAAGGAATTCCATGTACCATTTCCTTAGAACTAAGCTAAAAGAGGGAAATAACAAATAGATGCCCATAACACTATGCTAATGTGTAGTAGATTCGACTGTAGAAGCAGTGAGTATAACTTCATTGGTTGATACTGCATCTAATGTAAATAATTGATCCTTTAAGAAGGATTTATCAATAACGTGACATTCTTGAGAAATGAGATAGGATTTGATGCCTTGCTGGACAAAAAAATCTACTTTTATCTTTTGATTCAAAAGCTGATTGATAGATAAGAGATTTATTATCAAACTAGAGACATGGCATACTTTTTGTGAGAACACAGTGTCTTATCCTGATAGGAATGGTGACACATCCAATTATTTCTATAACATACTCTTTATTTTTATAAAATAGAACTCAATCTCTAGTTGGGTGAGTTGTTAGTGAATCAAAGAGTTCCTTATATCTAGTCATGTGCTTGGTAGAACCAGAGTCTATTAACCAAACTTTACTCAATGTTATCAATCTTTAAGAGACTAGTATAATCTCAACATGGGCTCTATATGCTAATAATTCATCATTAGATGCATTCTCCTCTTGATTTTGTGCTACTACATGCCCTTTCTACTTTCATTACTGAGGATGTCTTTTAGATTTCTATGAATCTTTTTTACTAGATGATCCCTCTTGACTAGATTGCCCTTGAGCCAAGGCATTATACTAGTAATGATCAGTATCGTGTGTGTGGGTTTTATAAATGTAATAAAGATAATTCAACTACTCAATATTCTATTATTATTGATGTTATTATGGCTTCTTCGGTGGTCCCTTCTTGAACTTTAGACCTCATTGCTTGGTTATCAGGGCTTTGTCCTCAAATTCTTCATACACAGACTAAATTACTTCCTCTTATTGAAACAAATTAACCATTTATTTGAAAGACACTACTTGCTTGGTAATATTGAGTGTCCTAATGAATGTACAAAATTGAGATGGGATAACTCTCAACATGATCAGAACCAACATCTTATCCTCAATGTTCTCTCTAAGCACAATAAGTTATACTCATAGTTCTACAACCTTGCATAAAAACTCCTTAACTTGTTTGCCTGGTTTCATACTAAGTGTATGAAGAAGTGATTTCATATGCAAGATTTTGGTCTAGTTCTATAGCTCATAAATTGTGGAAAAAATGTCCCATGCCTCTTTCGATGTATGTGTGTCACGAACATGCGATTGAACATCATTAGTAATACTGAGAGTTATTAGCATGAGATATTTTGCATTAGACTTTTCAAACTTCCTCTACTCATCTAGTTTGACAAGATGTGTCACTATTCCATTGATGATGCCCCATAGTTCTTGAAATTGAAGAATCATTCACATATTCATCTTCTAGGTAGAAAAATTAGGCCCTTTTAAGAGGTAGGCATTTGTTAATAAAAACTTTGGTGTAGACATTTTCTAATGTTTTCCTTACTTATGTAAGAAATTACAAGCAAGAACAATAATTTATTTCTTCAAAGTTTCAAAACTTGTATATTTGAAATATGTACCTTGGAGGGTTTTGCTCCAATCTTAAATGTCTTGTGGCTTAGGATATTTGATTGCACTCTCTTCATTTTGAGGAATGCTTAATGGACTGTTGTAGTTGCAGGTCTAGACTGTAGTTTTCAAAAGCTTCATTTACACAATCTCCTAAACTTTTGCCAATGTTTTCAAGCTTTAAACACTTTGATTAGATTGCTTTCATGCTTCATTGGCCTTGGACTTGGACTTCACTCTCTTCCTACTACATTTCACTTTCTACTAGGCTTGGTAGCTCTATAACATTTTAGGCAATAAATGAAGGAGCCATCAGCTCAGGTTGCATGTGAATAGTGTATGCTTCTTCAGCTTGATTCATGTGTCTCTACTTTGTCTTTATTTTACATGTCTTTTACTAGACTTGGCTGTACTAGAATCTATAGATCACATTTTCTAGTAGTTCACAGGGTTTCTTCTACTGCACAACAACCAGATGAAGACAACAGTTCTTAATTTTACACTATTTCCTTGATTTTTATTCTATCACTTTGTTATAATGATTCTTTTTTAGGCTTTGTGACTTAGGTATGATACATTGTATCTATTTTGATACCAAAGTGAAGTAATTATTTGAAACTTAGATGATATGATATCCAATGAATAAGTGAATATATACAAGAGGGAAAAAGTTATTTAGTTGAATAACCTATGGTATAACTACCAACTACATCACTAATACAAAACTATTGCATAGTTATATTAATTAAATAATGTACTAATAAGCTATGATAACACTTGTACTATTTAACTATCCTACCAAAGCATGGATAAGTATCATATAATTATTTGATAACCTCAAATCCAACTACTTAAGTCACCATAGTAGTTAATAACGCTACCATCCTTCTCAATACATTAGTTACTTAATTTTTTTCCCCTGATTTATGCTTCAACACAAAAGTATACCCCTACAAGAAAGAAACCCACTTTGCATGCCTACTATTCAACTTCTTTTGTGTATTCACATACTTCAAAGCCTTATGATCTATAAATAGGATAAACTCATTAGGCACCAGGTAATGCCTCTAATGTCTTAATGCTTATATAATTGCATGAAGTTCAAAATCATAAGTAGAATACTTTGTCTTTACCTCATTCAATTTATCATTAAAATATGCTATTGGCTTTCCTTCTTGACTCAACACATCACCAATTCTCATAAACGAAGCATCAAAATCAATCACAAAGACTTTGTTAAAAAATTTTAATGCTAAAATTGGTCTTTTTATAATCTTCTTCTTTAAAATTTTAAAACTTTCTATGGCCAGTCTAGTCCATGTAAATTTTTTCCCTCTCATACAATCTGTTATTGGTGCCATAATAATACTAAATGTTTTAATAATTTTCTGTAAAAAGTTGTTAAACCATGGAAAATTCTTATCTCTATAATATTTTTTAGAATAAGCCACTCAACAATTGCCTTTATCTTTTCTTCATCCATTTTCACACCATCTACTAAAACTACAAATCCAAAAAAATACCAAACTATTCTACATAAACTTGCACTTCTTCAAATTTACATACAACTTCTCCTTTCTTAACAAATCCATTACCATTCTCAAATGTTGTAGGTGTTACTCTTTAGTCTTACTGAATATCAAAATATCATCAAAATAAACAACTATAAACTTATCAATAGATTCTCCTAGCACTATATTCATCACCCTCATAAATATGCTAGGTGCATTAGATAATCTGAATGGCATCACCATCTACTCATATAAGCCATCCATAGTCTTGAATGTATTTTTTCACTCATCTCCTTCAAAAATTTGAATATGATAATAACTACTCCATAGATAAATCTTGGTAAAATATTTTTCTCGTACAAGCTAATCCGTCATATCATCTAAATGAGGTATATGAAAATTATACTTTATTATAATTTTATTAATTTCTCTAATATCCACATAGATTCTCCATCCTCCATCCTTCTTTGGAGTTAGCAATGTTGGTGTTGCACATGGACTCATACTCTCCCTAATCACTTTTTTCCTTAGCAATTTAGTAACCTATTTATTTAATTCTATATGTTTTGTTGGACTCAGCCTATAAGCCAATTGATTGGGTAGAGTTGATCCTAGAATAAAATCAATGTGATGATGAATATCTCTCTTCCATGGTAAACCATCTAGTAACTGATCAGGCAGAACATCTACATATTATTTCAACACTCTTGTTGCTTCTATGGTATTGGCACCATTTATATTTTTTCATTATTTTCTATTAATGCATAACATCAACCTGCTACCTTCATATCTTGGATAAATTCTTTAGTAGAGAGCATGATTTCTGTCTTCTCTTCCTCTTTAAGAGGTAACAAAACTACCTTTGTACCACTTTTTCAAAAAGAGTAAGTGTTCCTTGCTCCATCATGAACTAATTTCCTATAAAATTTCCATGATCTCCCCAATAACACATTATGTACATCCATTGGAATAATATCACACCATATTTCATCATTATAAGTTTTTTATATAGAAAAGTTAATTAAACAGCTTTTATCTACTTCAATGTCATTCCTTTTCTTAATTTGTGAAATTAGATAAGGGTTAGGATGCTTTTCACATTGTAGATTTAATTTCTCAATCATTTCTTTAGAAACTATATTTTCACAACTATCACCATCTATAATTAATTTTCATAGCATTCCAACTAAATTACATCTTGTTCACAAAGTATTTGATCATAGAAATACATCACCACCTTTATTATGTACTTGTTCCTTCTTTGGAGTGATCATGGTTCTTCTCATCATGAAATTCTCTCCAAATTCTACTAGTGCAACTTCAGTATTCTACTCTTCTATTTCAATCTCATCTAGATTTATTCTTGGGTGATATTCTTACCTCATTTCTTGATCTTGATAGTTGGGACACTAAAATTCTCTATTCCCTTAATTTTTACATCTATAACACACATAATATTTGTGTTGATTTAGAAACAATCTTTTAACACCACCATAACCTCATCCTCTCTAAAATCTTCTTCCTCTTTATTGGTATTGAAACCCTTATCTATTATCATCTTGCTTTTCTATAACATGTGATGATTCACCTTTATTGGCAATAAAACCACCACTAATGGTATTAAAACCACCTTGTCCCATTATTGGAGGGGATATATCTCTTCTTGGACCATTATATGTCCTTCTAAAATTTTGTCTATTTTGTTTTTATTTTACCTTCAAAGCTAATTGATAAGCCTCCTCCATGTTAAGTATTCATGCATGCTTAATTAATCTTGAATAGAAAATTTCAAACCATTTACATACCTTATATCCATATTCTCTTATGTTGCATCATGATCCACTTGTATAGAAAGCTTGTAAAATTCATCTATATACTCTTGTATGCTATGATCTTTTTGCCTTAATTTTTAAAATCTTCTATATAGGGTTTGTACATAATCTACAGGAAGAAATTTATCCCTCAGCTTTTTTTCCATATTTTTTCATGAACTATTCTTCTCTTTAAATTTTATATGTCTCTCTCTCTATAGGTGATCCCACCAAATTATTGCATAACCTTTCAATTTCATTCATGCAAACTCTACCTTCTTATCTTCTCTCATAGTCTTCCACTCAAAGATCTTCTCTATGCTATTCATCCAATCTATCAACTCCTCTAGCTTTAAACTACCTCTATAATATATAAAATCAACCTTGAATCCCTCATTTCTTCCTTATAAATCTTGAACCATCCTCTTTTTTATTGATGGTGGTTGTTCCTGATGTTCTTCTTCTTGATGAACGTTTTCATCATGATCTGTGTCTTCCTCATCACCACTTTATCTTCTTTACTGATTGGTGATAACCTTTGTTAATTTTTAAAATTATGTCTATATCTCTTTTATAGTCTAGTTCATCTATGGAACACCTCTTTATCCTCTGTCCATTCTTTCCTCCTCCAAGATTTGAAAATGCTCTGATCCTAGATAATGAACCCAAAAACTATCAAGAACCAAAAAATTACCAATAGGCTAAGATATTGAAATAATACTCATAATTTATTAATTAAAATAAATACAAACCCAAACCATGCTTTAATAAGCCTAAACTCAAAAATTAGAGTCTACATGCAAAAATTCAAAAAATATAAAATCTCAAAAAAAGGTCTATTTTTGGTAGCTGCTATCTATAGTAAGTTTCACATACAAGAACATGTCTCTAAAAATTTCTTGAAATAAACTAAATACTAAAATTAGCCTATGGAATGAAATTTAACTAAAGTGGACTTCTAGTTCTAAGAATATACAATTTATAAAAATAGAAAATTCTTGAACAAATCATTAAACATTAATCTTGGTCCCTCAGATGATCATGTTTGGCCTTTAAAAAATATTTAAATCAAATATAAGTGGATAAAATAGCTTAAGGAAAAACTGAATTTTTGATATGGTCATTTTGACACATGGAAGAGCTCAAACAGAGTTACAGGTCAAAATTTATGGCCTCAAGAAGGTTGGCCTGTTTTTTTACATCAAAAGATCAAGGAAATAGAAAACCTTTATGGGTGGCATGCGTGTTGTTTATGGATAATTCCTATGTTATGCCAAGTGGAAAAATGATACATGTGGTCACGTTCATTTCTTGGATAGGGGAATGGACAATAACTTGAGTGGTAAAAGGAGACTAAACGTGTTTTTGGGTGTCTCTATATGCATGAACATATTAATTAGAGTAATTGAAACTGGAGAAAATGTGCCCCCTTATTGAAGAATTGGAGAATGTAGTTACTTATGTAGAATAAATTAAAGAGTTGAGAATGATCAAGTTTCAAATTTTGGATGTAACCAATTAATCCCATGAGATAAATAGATGCATTATTATGTATCTTAAGAATGACTAGAATCACTCCATATATTATTCCTAAAAAAGGTAAAATTGTGATGGGTTCACCAAAAGTGATGCCAATTTCATTCAACATCACTAGCCTCTAATGTACAAAACCATGCATTAAAAAAAATAGAACCACACAATCAACTCACTAGAAACAATTCAAAGACCATTGAGTGTTGTATAACCTCAATGTACACTATATTCATAGATAAAATCACACCACTATAGGTAGATATATATTCTATTTTTTCACGATCAAAAGAGAATGAATAAAATTCATGTCCCCATCATGAACATATTACTCATAAATTTTAACTGAAATACATATTTTGCATTTGGATTGTATATTTTTCTCCTTAAGCCTTGAAAATTTAAAATTTAAAACTTCATATATTTTTTACTTTGATTAATCATAAACAAGAATGAGTATTACCTTCTCCCACCCCCCAAACACCCATATGAATATGTGCTAATCATGTATAATTATATATGTTTATATTTTTAATTTTAATTGTATTCATAACTTTCAATTTTATTTTGTAATTATTTTAAATATGCCCATGCATATGCATTTGAGTGTTTATGATTCTATTCCTATATTTTTTTAAAAGTGAATGCATATTCCTATCATATTCCCCTATAAATATATCAACATGAAAATATCTATCATGCACTTTTTTTTGGAATTACTTTGAACCTTTTTAGAAACATGTCTTTAATAGAATCTAATTTTGCATTATTTGCATCTCAATATTCATTATTTGATCTGATTTTGAGTTCACATGTAAGTCAAGTTCCACATTTATTCATTATGATATGTATATTTTATAATAATCATGCCAAAAATCTACAGTGTGCAAGTGCTTTGAATCATTATGAATCTTTCTCAATAAATTGAGATGTATTCTGTGAATATTTTAAACTTATGGAGGAAATGAAAATTAACACCCCTTTAATTTGAAATTAAAATTGTGTATCAACCAATCTATCCCAAAATTACTAGTTCTTAAACTATATTTTTTGTAAGTGAGATTGTTAATAAAAAAATATACTAAATAATTTCAAAACCAAAAACATATGCTTTATAATATTATTTTGTGATTACCTATTTAAAAAATCATAGATGATAATATTCAACGTGAACTCACAAAATGAATTATTTTTTATTTTATTTTTTGTATAATTATTTATTGATAAATAAATCTAAGGGACATCTATTAGAAGATAACTTGCATGAAAGTTATTTGAAGAAAAACATAAATTCAAAAATAAATAAATGACTTTTGTTGATAACTAATATATCTATATAATTATAAATATATACCCTAATAAAAATATAATTACATGAAATTAAATATCAAAACAAATAAGGTTGACTTACATTCAAGACAAGGTCAATGTGCAAGAAGCCTTACTCAACAAGTCATTAAGTCATTCAACCTACTCAACTATGACACCCCAAATTCTATATAAACTAAGAATTGATTTAAATACACTTTAATTTAAATTAAAAAACACTAAAAAGTGCAACCCACCTATTAAAAATTCATTTGAGTACTCAAACAATGAAATAAACAAAACTTACAATTCCAACTACTTTTTTTAGAAATTCTTGGAAAATGTCTAATTTTTAGAAAACAAATAATTTAAGAAATAAATAAATAAAATGATTTTCTAAACATATAAAAACACAAATAAACTAAACATGAAACTAACCAAAAATTTCTCAAATTAGCATCATACTTAACATTCTCCCTTTGATGTAAATATGGGTAATGCCTATCATCTCTTTAAGTATTCCATGAATCTTCATGAGAAATGCCTTCATGAATATATAATCAGATTGATATTTATTTATTATAAAATCAATGAAAAATATCCTATCATTCATTAGGTATCTTTAAGTTGATGTTTGAGTTCAATGTGTTTGGTTGTTGCATGGAAAACTAGATTCTTGGATAATTGTATTTCCCCATTTTTATCATAAAATATATATGTTTTGGCTCAAGTTGAGCTTCTTAGAAATAAACTAACATTATTTTCAGACTTGATATTTATGTGAAATATTGTGTAGTAGATGCATATTTAGCTTAAATAGATGATAATCCAACTATAGATTATTTATTCAAAGACCAATAAACTAACCCACTTCTTAATGTGAAGAAATAATCAAAGTTTACTTCATGTCATCAAGAGACCCTCACCAAACTAAATATTTATATCTAGTGAAAATTAAATACTTGTATTGTCTAAAATAAATACCATAATTATAAGTACCTCTTACATATCTCAAAATTCTCTTTATTACTTATAAATGCTTCGATGATGGTTTTCCCATAAATCTAGAAACTATTGAAACCCCATAACTAATATTAGGTCTTGACATAATGAGATACATAAAACTTTCCATCATGCTTCTAATAATATTTTCATCGTCATAAGGACTTTCATATATTTTCATAATATTGTATACACTTGAAATTAGAGTATCTATGAGCTTTGAATTTGTAAGATTGTACTTTAACATGTCTTCTACATACTTGGCTTGAAAATTTCATACTTCCTCTTTATTTTTATGGACATCGATGTTAAGAATGTATTTCATAATTCAAAGATCAGTAATATAAATTTATTATTTCATAGCTTTCTTGAAGATATTCAACATCTCCATAGTGGAACATGTAAAAATTAGGTCATCTACATAGAGATAAAAAAATAAAACTTTAGAACCCCATGCTTGTATGTAAGGATTTGGTTTATTTTTAATTATTAAAAATTATTGATCTAATAACTAGCTATCAATTCTTGAATACAAATCTCTTGGATATTTATTCAGCACATAAAGAGCATTATTCAACTTATATAACCATAATTATTTACCCTTTAACTTAAAACCTTGTGGTTGTCCCATATATACTTTTTATTCAATCACTCCAATTATGTTTGAAATTTTAACATCCATTTTATGTATTTTTCGTCATTTATTAGATTATATAAAATTAATTAGTATTATAGTATCTTGACATGCAATTGGGGCATAGGTTTTTATATAGTCAATCCCATATGTTTATGCAAATCATGTTATAACCAGTCTAGCTTTTAGCTTGTCAACTATTCCATCACTCTTGAATTTTATCTTGTAGATAAAATTTCCAAAAATTAATTATATATTCAAAAATAATATGAACTACATTACATTTATCTTTCATTTGAATTTAATCCATCTCTAATTATATAACATGAACTTATTCTTTCTTTCTACTAGATTTCACATAACTTCTAGGTTGACTAGCTACTATTCACAATGAAAACATAGTATTTTCATCATATAAATTGAAAAAAAAATTTATTGATGTTTAATAATTGTAATCATCCTCTCATAATTTTTATCCAACATTTGATTGGTTGGATTTGGATTCAATAACCACTTGTTCTTACTTCAAGTTGATTGAGATACATGACTACTATCTTGCAAAGCACTAATATTGTTTTATGTTAAACTATAAATATTTGTGTAAATTTTTAATCACTCAAAATATTATTCAAGAGGAGTTTTTGCTTAAATTTTTAATTTTATAGGTATATGATCATAATCAACATGCACTTCATTTTTTAAAAAATGTAAAATCATTGAATATATATTTTTCGTTTACCACAAGGATTATAAAACTTGTAAGATTTGATTTCATCATTATAACCTATTTCATGTTTTTATAATTTTCTTTGGTAATGATTATAACTTAAATTTTGAGAAAATAAAAAATACTTATTTTCACATTTACCTTGATTTGTGGTGATTTTCATGATATCCTTGCCTTAAACTTGGATGGACTTTCCTTCTCCCAATTGTACTTTGATTTTGAAAGAGCCATCTAACTTATTGAAACCATATTTATGACATGTCATGTTATTGGACCATATTTAATGAAACAACCACCGATTATTTGCTTCCTTTATTCCCAAATTTTACATGAGAAAATATTGTCATCCTTACTGAACATTAATTTTCATAGTTTGAACAAATTTATTTTTTCTATTCTAGTTACTTTTATTACTAGCATATAATATCATTAAATCTTTTATCATGTGTCCTAGGGTTTTTCCAATATGTTCCTGACATCACCACAAATCTAGTTTGAGTTTATCATAATTTCCATTTTGATTAGCACAAGAAAATGAATTTCACACCATAGGGGGCTGAAGTTTGAATATTGTTAAAGCCTCATACACTTATTGCACATGGTCTTGGTGATAATTATTCTTGACTCTATTACTTTGATGATTTTGATGATACTCCTCCTCTAGGGACATGTTTGGTTTCTCATGAATATTCTCAGAGTAGGCTTTGACACGAGAGATTTAGACATCTTAATTACAAATATTTGAAAGAGTTGAGCACTCATAGTATTATAGATGGTCTTCCTACAGTTTCATGTTTTGATGGATTTACATCATAAATCATACTGATAATGGCGGGGGTGGGGGGGGGGCATTAATTCAGTAGAGAGTTCTCTAAGTTTTTGGTAGCTCATGGTATTATCCACCATCATTCTATTCCATATAATCCATAATAGAATGACTTAGCAGAAAAGAAAAACTAAATTTGAAGGATATGGCTAAATATATGATGCATTCACAAGACTTACCTCCTATCTATTCAGTATAATTTGTTAATTGTGAAAATTATATTTAGAATCACACAACACGTAGATAACTTGATCATTTGACTCCATAGGAGGCTTGGTCTAGAACCAATATTGATGTCTCATTTTTTAGAGTCTTTAGGAGTGATGATTGGGCATTTGTACCAAAGAAGAGAAAGGAAACATTGGATAGTAAGATAAAACCCTTGATTTTTTTAAGGTAATGTAAGGGCATTAGAGCTTATCATCTTTTGAATCTTGATAGTCATGATGTTATTTTTTGAACACGTGTATAGCTTGATGTGCACTTCACATCTCATGATTATTCATCTCCTTTCATACTTTCTTATTCTTTTTTAGATGATTAATCACCTCCTCTTGAGGATTCATTATTTGAAGAGATAATATATAACGCCCATGAGGAGGTTATGAATGTTTAGAATCCTATTCCCATTGATGTTATCACTATTCCATTTTGTGCTCATACTAGAGTTTATGAGGCAACACCTTTTATACAGGATCTTTCACCCACTAGAAATCATCATGCATATTTTACAGGTACTAGAATTTTGTGTCAGACATACTTTGTCGATTGATATTATTTTTCATAGGGTCATGGGATACAATAGTGGGATGATGTGATGACAAATGGGTATTATTTTATGATGAAGAATCATACTTGGGATTTGGTATCTCTTCCTAAGGGAATAAATTTGGTTAGGTGTAAGTGGGTATATTCCACCAAGTATGTATTTTATGGGTGAATTAATAAGTATAAGGCATGTTTTGTTATAAAGGGTTTTTCATAGGTCAAAGGCATTGACTACTCTAAGACTTTTGCACCCATTTCCAAGATGGATTTTTTTCACCTTGTACTTTCTCTTACTACATCATAAGGTTAACTAGTATATGAAATGGACATTAAGATTTCCTTATTTTAAGGATATTTAGAAGAGGAAATTTATATTGAACAAATTGCTAGGTTTTTTCATGATTCCTCTTTTTTTTTTAATCAACTTAAGAGGTTTCTTTATGGTCTCAAACAGGCCCCTCTGGCTTGGTATGAGAAGATGGATTATTTTATTCTCTCTATTGGATTTTTTTGATTGAAATCTAATCCCATAGTGTATATCCAAAATATTGGGGAGGAAATTATTCTTCTAGTTTTGTATGTTGAATATTTGCTTCTCACAGACATGTCCTCTTCTCAAATTCAAGCTATTAAGTAGGAAATTTCAACATAATTTTATATGATAGATCTTAGTATTTTTCATGTATTCCTTGGTTTACATATGTATTAGTTAGATTCAAGGATTCATTTGAGTCAATAAATATACATCCTTGATCTTATTGAATATTTTATCATAGCTGATTGTAACCCAAGTTCCTCTCCTTTTTAGTCTAGAGTCACCCTCACTTCTACCTGCACTACTCATCTTTGTGATATTAAATTATACATGTAGATGATTTAGAGTCTTATGTATTTGATCCATACTTTTGATGACATTTCATTTACATTTGGGCTTATATCTAGGTTTGCACATGTTCCTCACAATAGTCATTGTAAGGTTGTTAAGAGGTTTTTATGATATTTGTGAGGCACTACCCATTTTAGAATACACTAAACTAGATATTATACTCAATTAGTTGGGCAAAATGATTAAGATTATCTAGGTTCTCTTGATGAATGGAATTCTATTTATGGTTAGATATTTTGTCTTTGTTCTTCACCTATTGCTTGGCAATGCAAGAATAAAAAAAATATTAAAATTTCATCTATAGAGGATGAGTATAGATAAAAATTTATAGAAATTCAATAGGTTCTTTAGCTTCATGACTTATTAAAATAGTTTGACTTCATGCAGGATTCACCCACTTTTCTTTGGTGTGACAATTGGAGCAAAATTTACATATCCCATAGCCTAGTTGAGCACCGGTAGAACAAGGACATTAAGGAACATATTCTCTTCATTAATCATTACATTTAAGATTGAGTTCTTATCTTTGAGTATATTTTGACTCAGTAACTAGTTGTTGATATCTTCATGAAGCCTTTTGCATCACCTACTTTTCATAAGTTGTTTGACATGCTTAGGGTCTTAAAGTTGTCCTTTGGGAATGTTCATGAGGAAATTTTCCTTCTTTACCTTATGGATATCTATTTTATGAGTACCTTATCGGGCATAGTTACTAGGACTCATATTGTGGATATGCCACTATATCTTTTTTTGGCTATTGTAAGCCTCTAACTTCACTTGAGGTGAGGTGTTAGAGTATATTTCTCATGTTTACTAGGTTGTAGATATCTTTCTTTATATTTTCCTAATTTTGTCCTATATGAGTATTTGCCCAACATTGCTTAGTTAGTCTAGTTTCCTATTTTGCCTTCCTTATGAAAGGGTTCTCATTTATACTTGTATGTCTTATTCTGAATAACATGAATTGAAGTTTTTTACATATCATATTTTCATCCTTCTTGTAATGTTAATTTTGTTAATACTTCAAATTCATATCTTCTTAAAATGTTTTCTTATTGAAAAAATATTTTTCCTTTTAATTTGAGTTTTTATTAACTCCCTATATTCATAATTTTATTTTTTATTTGGTCTGTAAAGTCTTTGTCTTGGTTTCAAGTGCTTGCTCTTGATCTCCCATGTATATTTTCATCTTATCCTCATGAGACAAGAGAAAACCAACCAACTCATTAATACTAATAGTGTTCATGTCCTTACACTCTTCAAGAGTAATCACAAAATGTATAAATATTTGACTTGATATCTCAAAATATTTCTTACTATAACATTATCTTTGATAGTTTATCCATAAACGCTCATTATTTTCACTAAATCATTTACCCTTATGCAATAATATATTACTCCTTTAAAATATGACATTATTAAATTCATAAAATTTATTTTAAGTAATTATAGATTACCTATATTACCATTATAAAACTTCTATATCAATTCCTCAAGCTATTCTATATGAATATAGATGGAAACTTGTGTATTTACCTTTTCTTCATTCATTTTTGTTCTTTTCTGATATTATGTGAAGGTGTTCCAATTTTTAGGTGGTCTGTAGCCATGGAGAACCTTACAAAAATCTCATTTTCATAAAATAATTATCTTCGACTGATCTCTCCAATACTCATAGTTGTCACCTTTGGCAATAAGAATATTTATGGAGGCATAATCCACTAAACCATCATTTCTTATGATAATGGTCTCAAACCCTTAACAACCTTTATTAAATGAGGATATAATATAAAATGAAGGTTTTATTTATATGGAGGGAGTGAAAATAAGATATTAATTAATATTAAATTAAAGCTTTATATTAACCAGTTTCTATCAACATTACTAGTTGTTAAACTAATTGTGTTTTAAGTGGGATTATTGATAAAATACTATATCAAATAAGTTTAAAACTAAAAAATATACTTTTTGGTATTTATTTCTTAATACATATAGAAAAAATTGAAATATGAAAATAAGTAATATGAATTTATAAAATGAGTTATTGTCCACACTACTTTGTGCATGATTCTTTATTAATAAATAAAGCTAAAATAAGCATATTACAAGATGACTTAAATGACAAGTTATTATAAGAAAAACTTAAAGTAAAAACTAAATTAATTTTTTTTTTTGAGAAATACATAATATGTAATTATACTTTTAAAACTACAATCCAATAAAAAAAATATTAGATGAAAGAAAATAAGATTTACTTACATTTAAGACAAGGTCAATATGCAAGAACTATTGCTTAAAAATTCATCAAATATTGCAAGCTACTTAGCTATGGAAATCCAATTTATATATAAAATACTAATTGACATAAATACACTTTAATTATAATTAAATAAAACTAGAAAGTGTGTTTCATATCCTATTAACTCATTTCAGTATTCAAACAATGAACTGCACTTAACTGGCAATTTTAACTATTTTTAAGAAAGTCTTGGGAAAAGTCCAAATTTTATCAAACAAATAATTTAGGAAATAAATAAATTAAATAAACTTCCTAAAAACACACACACACACACACACACACACACACACACACACACACACACACACATGTTAACACTAATGTTCAATCCCTCAAATTATAAGCATACTCAAGATTTTATTATAAGCCCCATGGATTCCCCCTTTTAGATGTAAGGCATAAGAGAATCAAATGTGTAGATTAAAAGGATAAGGTGTATGTATTGAAATAAAATTTGATTAAATATTTTTTAATTTTTTAATAATATGATGATTGCTGTATTTTATTTTTTTTCCAAAGCCTAAATAATATGTAGTAGCATAAGTGTATAATTTGTCATTTTCTAAAGGTGTATTGTCACTATGAAAATAGTACTATGTAAAAGAACATTTGCATGTGTTCTAGTGCAACATATAGGGAGTGTTTATTATAAGCCCCATGGATTTCTCCCTTTCAATGTAAGGCATAAGAGAATCAAATGTGTATTGTAAAAGGATAAGGTGTATGTATTGAAATAAAATTTGATTAAATATTTTTTAATTTTTAAATAATATGATGATTACTATATTTTATTTTTTTCCAAAGCCTAAATAATATGTAGTAGCATAGGTGTAAAATTTGGAATTTTCTAAATGTTCATTGTCACTATTAAAATAATACCATGTAAAAAGCCATAGTGCATGTGTTCTACTCCAACACACACACACACACACACACACACACACACACACACACACACACACACACACACACACACACACACACACACACACACACACACACACACACACACACACACACACACACACACACACACATCATGTTCACCAACTTTGGAGAATTAGTTATAAAGGTTTATTTATTTTTTAATAAAATTCCAATTCATATAGATAAGTTTGTTGAAAAAGAAACTATAAGTGATTTGATCATTGGGGTTTAAATTTTTTTTCTTTGAGATAGATAAGATGTGGTAGAGGATATTTCAAGGGTTGACACATTTTATGTAGGTTAGGGCCAACTTGTCTATTTGATAAATCATGTGGGTGTTTTAGATTTCATACTAGTTAACAATTACAAAATGAGTTAGTGATGATGCAAAAGCATTTGCAAAACATATGTAGTAGTTACAGAAAGAAGTAAGAATAAAATTGTAGGAAAGTAATGAGAAGTATAAAACAATAACATATATTATTAAGAGGTCAAAATATTTAAAGAAGGAGATTTATTCATGGTTTACTTGAGAATAGAGAGATTTATTGAAGGCACATATAACAAGTTAAAGTACAATATAATTGGACCATGAATAATTGTGAATAAAATTAATGACAATGATTATGAGGAGAATTTACCACAAAAGATTTATATCTCTCCTCTATTTAATATTTTAGATATACATGATTTATATGGAGAAGATGGTGAAGGTGAAGAAGTAGAATGACATTAACAGGTGCCAAAGAATAATAAAGAAGATATAATGTAGATTATGGATAAGAACATAGTAAAGAGAAGGAAAATAAGTTATGACATGTATGTAGTATAGTGGGAAGGATTACAGTGGGAAGATAACACTTGGATTATAGAATGGGAGATGAAAAAGATTGATAGGAACAAATGGAAACAATACAATTAAAGTAAGTTGTAGGAGATGATTTGTTTTCAACTAGAGGAAAATGATATAGAAAAAGAGGCCAAGCTTTTGGGGGACAAATTTTTTTATCTATATATTCATTTTAACCCATATTCATGCCCAAATGATTGTCTCAAAATATTTAATGCATCCAAAACTTGCCTTTCTAATTATGTGACATTTTTGTTATTTTTTGGTGGCCATATGTGGATATATGAGGGTTTAAAATTATAAATTAAAATTGTTTTTGGGTTATTTCTAAATTTATAAATTATCTATTTTAGTAACCAAAATTGAGATTTAGGTGTAATTCATGTGATGTTCTAATTTTAGTGTTTAGTTTATTTTTGGAGATTTTTAGAGTTTCACATGCTTGTATGTGACAGATCAAGTTTTTTTTTTTTTAGAGTTCTGAAGTTTGCATGTAATTATTTGATTTATTCAATATGAATCAATAATGTTTATTGTTTAGAATATTATTTTTCAAGATAGTTGAGCAATGCAAAAATCCACTGATAGGTGATACAAGTGATGTTTATGATGAGTATCTTATGCATGATGGTTATCTCTTAGATGGAAATAATTATGTGTTCTAATTGGGTCTATAAAATACAATATTATAAGTGAATTGTATTATGTTGGTTTTACTAGACATATTTGTAAGACAAGGACAACAACTTTATTGGAGTAGAATTACTTTTGGTCAAAGTTGAAGAAAGATGTAACAAAATATGTTTCAAGGTGCATATTATGTTAGGTGGCAAAAAACATGCACAAAATACAAGGCTCTATATAACATTACCTATTCAAAAAGGACCATGGATAGATTTGAAAATGGATTTTGTGTTGGGATTACCAAACATATAGAGAGGTAATGATTTAATTTTTATTCTTGTAGACATGTTTTGAAAGACGGTTCTTTTTATTACATGTATAAAAATCAATGATGCCATTAAAGTTGCATAATTATTTTTTAAGAATATTGTGAGATTGTATGGTGTTTCAACAACCATTATATATTATAAATACATGAAATTTATAAGTCATTTTAGATGACTTTATAGATAAAGATGTAGACTAAGATAAAATTCAGTATTGCATACCATCGCCAAATAGAAGGATAGAAAGAAGCTGTAAATAGGAGCTTGGAAAATTAGTTGAGATACATAGTTGGAGAGAATCCCAAGCAATGGGAATTAGTTTTACCACAATTTGAGCTTGTATATAAAATATTAGTGAACACACAAATATGTAATTCATCATTTTAGATTGTTTATGGGATAAATACTCTAGGTGTTTTAGATTTAGTGTAGTTACCAATTCCAAAATAAGTTAGTGATGATAAAGAAGCATTTGCAAAACATATACAATAGTTAGAATAAGAAGTAAGATTTTTTTTAAAGGACAGTAATGATAATTAGAAAGCAACAATATATGTCAAAGAAAGGTCAAAATTATTTAAACAAGGATATTTAGTGATTATTTAGTTGAGGAAAGAGACATTTTCCAAAGGCACATATAACAAGTTAAAGTACAAAAAATTTAGACCATGTAGAATTATGAATAAAATCAATGAAAATACTTATGACATGAGTTTACCATAATGCTTTGAAAAGAAAGAGATTCACATCAATAGGTGCAAAATAAGAATAAATAAAATATAGTGCAAGTTTTTGATAATAAGACAATAAACCCAAGGTAAGGAAGTAATGATAGGTATTTAGTTTAGTGGGAAAGATTATAATAGGAATATAACACTTGGATTATAGAATGGGATCTAAAAAAGATTGATAAAAACAAATGATAGTAGTACAATCAAAGTAACTTGCAGGAGTTGAGTTGTTTTCAACTAGAGGAGAATGATGTAGAAAAAGAGGACAAATTTTTAGAGGTCATAAATTTTGATCCTTAGCTCCATTTTCACCCATTATAAGGGTCTATTTTGATAATTTTTAGATGGGATATGTTACCATATAAGGGTCTAAAAATGTAGATTAAAGTTATTTTCTTTTATTTCCTAAATTTCAAATTTTTCTCTTTTTGTAATCAGACTTGAACCTCAATTAAAATTCATTTGATAAACTAATTTTAGTGTTTAGATTATTTTTGCATATTTTTAGAGTTGTGTGTGCTTGCATGTGAAACTTACTAAAAATAATAACTATTAGAAGTAGTAGGTCAAGTTTTATTTACTTTTTAGAGTTCTAAATTTTTCATATCAACTATAGCTCTGAGTTAAGGCCTTATGCATGGTTTTTCAATATTTGAATCATTCATTATGAATTAATATTAGTTATTATTCAGGATCTTATATTGGTAAGATAATTGAGCACTGCAAGAATCCATTGATAGGTAAGTGCATAGACTAGGAGATAACTCCATTGATATTTTATGTAATGTGATTACATTATTAAATAACATGGTTGCATTATTTAATTAACATGATTTCATTATTTAAATTATGTCTCGATAATGATTTATCTATAATGCAAATAAGTAAATAATGTAATTATTATTATTATTATTATATTCAATTACGTGATCACATTAATAATGCAATCTCATTACCTATGTAACAAAATAAAAGAAAAAATTGAAACCTAAATGTAAAATTAATCATTTTGCACTCAAGCTTGCTTTATTAACCTCAAATTCTGAAATTATGTTTTAGGTGAGAAAGACTAAACCTTGACAGATTTTGTCCCAAGAATATGGTAATTGATGATGTCACCAAGTAGAAGAGGTAAGTTCTAAAAATATACATTTGTTAACCCTAAATTTTGGTAATTTTTAGTGGTTTTAGTAATTTTTAGTGGTCATTTATTTTTTTTGAACATCCTATCCTAATAATCCTCATGTTCTTCTACCTAACCTTCTTAACCCTCCATAGAACCCTCTTGTTACTCCTCTTAACCCTCCACCTAACTCTCCATAGAATGCTCTTGTTCCTCCTCATATCCCTCCACCTAACCCTCTTGCAGTTCCACAAAATGCCCCATGTATTTGCTTAAGTCTAGTTGACCATATTATGGGAAATAAAATTTAAATTGAAGAGTTAATTGGGAAAATGAAGGTTACCACTTCTACCAACACAAAGCATTCCTATCTTGCCAATCTACTAGAGACATTATTAGGTCAAATTGAATCTATAACAAGTCAAAT
Source organism: Torreya grandis (assembly GCA_037957365.1). Lineage (NCBI taxonomy): Eukaryota > Viridiplantae > Streptophyta > Pinopsida > Cupressales > Taxaceae > Torreya > Torreya grandis. The sequence goes on from JARHVA010004611.1 coordinate 445,580, forward strand.
TGATATATGGGCTTCATATCAAGATAGTTGAAGGGCTTATTATGATGACAAATTATCAAGACTTGAGGTCAAGAACAAAGACATATAAAAAACCTCTATTTGCATATTATTCATTGACCCAGCTACCAATGCACCATTTCCATCAATTGCTAAATTTTTTCCAATCAATCATTGTCTACATAATTTAATCATAGATAATTTTTGGGATTGATAGTGGATGGTGTTTGATTATCCACCATGTAACAACCATGTGGTCATATTGTATTTTTTGAGGAAAATTTACTATGATTTTATCCTGAATGAGATTCTAAAATATTTTTATTATAGTGAGTTTTAGGACTGAGGGAAAGGCTCTACATAGGATCAACTAGTTACATGTCATGCACCTAGTCAGCCTACAAGCATCTATATCCAAAATCCACTTGAGCCTGAGATACCCTTTGTAGTTTAGGAAGTCATGGATATTGAAACTCTATAGGTTCTTAGTTCACTCATTGATACACTCGTTCAACATATAAGTAGGATCTAATAGAGTGATGCTAGAGATATGGCACCTAGTGTGCATACCTGACCCTACCCTTATATTTATTATAGATCTATGTGTACTAGACCTTTATATGATGATGGCACTTATGGTTTAGAGGGCTTAGATAATATTCTTATGAGTGATGAGTTTTTAGCATGCACATTTGGTGTGTAGACATCAACCACTACATAGATGTAGGTATATTTTATATAAATTTCATGTTAAATTTATGTTTCATTTTCAATTTAAATTTAGCTAAAAATTAATTTAATATAAATTGATTAATATATATGTCATTTTTCATGTCTTAGGAGGTGATAATGCCTTCATCATCATAGTTAACATTTGCAACATTTGATTTGATGTAACCATTTTTTATATTTTTTGATCCACATCTTAGCCCATCCACTACTAGATCTATCTCTATTAAGATGACACCTTTTAATTATAAAAAGATAAAATTTTGAGTTAATCTTATGCTCTATATACATTTAGTCTATGTGTATTTTGCTTGTAAGTTTAAGTTAAATTTATATATCAAGGATCTTGATGCAGAGGTTATAAAAAGATTCCTTTATATAAAAGGAAACACAGAGTTACCTATGAAAAATACCCATTTCTAATGTTTTCCTATCCTTCTATCTTCTATCTTCAACATCTTTTTATATTTAATCACTTTGCATTTACTAGATCTTTCTTGTTCACTCTTACCTACTTAATGGCTCTTAATCCTCCTTATATGAACTTAATACTACTCCAATTTAAGTCATTTTACTAATCAAATAAATTTTCAATATTTCATTTTAATATTAATCTGCTCAATCCATACATTGTTTTCATGTTCTCTCTTTATCCTTGCTTTGTTCTTTACAATCTTCTTCTGTGTTTTCATAGGTCTACATGCTACTTATATTTTTTTATTCAAAAATAATAATAATACCATATACATACTAAAATATATCTAATTTCATGCATCCGACCATTCCACATAACCCCCAACTTTCAACTCTTCACTTAACTCTTCTTTCAACTTTGACAACTTCCTCTTACTAGCCCTTTTTCTAGGCAAACCTCCCTATTCTGAATAAATTAAAAATCTCCCAATGAAACTAATCCCTCATTTATATGATCATTTACATCACATATCTCCATACAAACTTTCATAATTTAACTCTTTTTTGGAGAACATGTAACTCAACACCCCTCAAGACTAATTAGGTCTCCTGGGCCTAATTCAAGGATACTAACTATGAAACCATAACATATAGACTCAAATCAATGTTAAACATTAAAAATAATCTTATTCATATATAAATACACCTATCTCTAAAATTTTAATGACTTTTCATTAGTTAAATCATCTGTTATCTTATTATCCAATTTCAAACCCTAACTTGTGTTGTCTCAGTCATACACCTACTTATAAATTAGATATAATGACCTTTTGTCCCTTATAAAATATTATAAGGGTTGAAATGGTTCTAATCATAATCCATTCATATTATTAGACTATTAATTTTCATTTATCAATACTAAATTACTCCTAACATATAGTTTTGCATAAGTTTGTACCCCTCCAACATGACATTGTCAACAAATAGGATAGAATAAACCTTAAGACCCTTTACCTTCATTTGAGAGAAATTAAAAGAATCACACACATGGAAAAATGATATCCCACACCATTAAAAATACATTAAATCCTCAAATCTATTCCAAGAACTTTATATGGTCTTTCTTTATGATTATGCAAATTTAGAATTCTTACTAATTGTACTGTATATAGTCTTCCCATGTATTTTGCATTTTATCAATAATATTGAGACTTTAAATGTGTTTATATTTATTTCATATAGCTCATATGTCCCTTACTAATATATTAGTCATTCATAATGACAACTTTAAACTAACTATGTTCTCCTCTTTCTGACTATGCCTAAAGACATATTATTGAAACTTGGTTTTTACCACTTTGATATTGTAGAGTACTAAATTGAATCTTCTCTGAATATATATATGAAAACTATAGGATTGATCATATACTTATAGACACTTATTTATATTTTAATCTATCCAAAGAATCTTTACAAGTAAGGGTAGAGTTCTTGATATGTCTCTTATTCCTTTTTTCGACCTAACTTTGTGTTCTCGAAGAGATACTATTATTTCCACCTCCTAATCTTCTACTCACACTTCTTGCATGTATTATAATTTTTATTTTACCTCCTATATGAAAATTACTTGTTATTCTTGTCCATTACATATTGTATGGCAATTAAACTTCCATGATTCTTGGTTTACATTATCTTTTCATGATATGCAAATTGAAATACCTTGTCATATATATGTTGGTTTACATTGAGAAAAAAGTGCATTATATATCTTTGATAATTTATAAAATAATTGAGACCTTATTTACATGAACAATTTATGTCTCTAGTAGACACTCCATTAGTACGAGCCAAAACATACATAGGCATTGTTGTTGTAATGTCATATGCACAGGTGCTGATAGAGGTATATATTAGCTTGTAATTCTGAATTGTAAAAATAGACTTGTTTTAGTAATTTTATTACATACTTGGGGAAAATATAACTTATTTGAATGTATTATGTATGGAGGGTTGTCCTATGATATCTAATAGTCCCATTCAGATGATTAGTAGGGCAACTTCCCATGTTTCTCCCTTATTTTAAATGCCTATTTAAACAATTGAGCTTGCCACTACCTTGTTTGAAAATCAATAAATTATTGTGTAGGACCATGAGATTGTATTAAGTACATGTTTAAATGATTTTTTATTGTATTTCAAAATTAATAATGAACCCAAAAACTATCAAGACAATAAATTATCCATAGGCAAAGATTTAAAAAAAATAACTTGTATTGATTCATATTGAATGACTTATATTAATTACAAATGAAAACCATTCTTAAATAAGACTCAACTTGAAATTTAGATTTGACATGAAAAATTAGAAAAAATATATAATCTAAAATCTAATTTTTTTTAATATTTTTAACAACAGTTATTTATAGTAAGTTTCATATGCAAGCGCATATAGCTCTAAAAATCTCCAAAAATATTCTAAATGATAAAATTATCTTATGGTATTAAATTCAACTAAAACTAACATATAGTCCTAAAAATATACAATTTATAAAATAGAAATATCCTAACAAAATAATTAAATTACAATTTTAGGCCCTCAGATGATCATGTATAACCTCCAAAAAATATTTAAAACATCCCTAAGTAGATAGAACTTATTAAGATATGAATGTACATTTCAATATAGTGATTTTGGTGCATGGAAGAGCTCAAATAGAGCTATGGGTCAAATTTTATGGCCTCCATAAGGTTGGCCTATTTTTTTGCATCATTCTCCTCTGGTTGAAAACAACTTAGCTCTTATGAGTTATCCTAATTTTACTACTACCATTTTTAATTTTCAATATTGTTTAGCTCCCATTATATAATCCAAGTGTTTTATTCTTTTTTCAATCCTTACCACTATACCAAATACCTATTATAATTCCCTTGCCTTGTACTTATTTTCTTCATATCCAAAACCTGCACTATGTTTTCCTTCTTCTTTCGAACCTACTGCTCCCAATTCACTTCTTCATATTCATCACCTTCACCATATTATGAGTGGAATTTATATAAATATTAAATATTAAATACTAGATAGATATCAAATATTCTATGATAAACTTACCTCATAAGCATTATCATTGATTTTCTTCACAATTATGCATCGTCTAATTTTCTTGTACTTCAACTTGTTGTTCTTGCCTTTGAAAGTCTTTGTTTCCTCAAGTAAACTATTACCAACTCTCCTTTAGATACCTTAGATTTTCTTCTGATATCTATAACTGATTTATATTTCTCATTAATTTCTTACAACTTTTTTCTTACTCCTTGTAACTATTTCATATGCTCTACAAATGCTTCTACATCATCACTAATTTGATCTATAATTGGTAGTTGTATCAAATATAAAGTAAACATATTATTTCTCCCATAAAAAAATTGAAATGGTGACTTTCTTGTTGATCTATTCACTGAAATGTTATATGTAAACTCATCTTGTGATAAAGCCAAGTCCCATTGCTTGGGCTTCTCTCTCACTATCCATTTTAACATATTTTCCAAGCTCTTATTCACAACTTCTAATTTTCCATGTGTTTATGGGTGATATGCACTAATAAATTGTAGCTTAGTACCCATATTATTCCATAAAGTCCTCTAAAATAAATTAGGAATTTTGTGTCCCTATCTGAAATAATAGTTTTTGGAACACCACACAATCTCACAATATCCTTAAAAAATAATTCTAGAACTCTAGTGGCATCATTGGTTTTCTTACATTCAATAAAATGAACTATTTTATAAAATATATATACAATAAAAATTGAATCATTACCTCTCTATGTGTTTAGTAATCCCAACATAAAATCCATACTCAAATTTATCAATGGTCCTCTTGGAACATGTAATGGCATGTATAATCTAGTATTTTGTGCATGTCCTTTAGCCACCTGACATATTATACACCTTGAAACATACTTTGTCACATATCTCTTCATTTTTTATAAAAAATAGTTTTCATACACCAAAGCTATTGTCTTCATCTTACCAATATGTCTAAAAAAATCACCACTCTGTAATTCTCTTATTATATTATCTCATAGAGACCCAAATGGAATGCATTTTTATTTGTCTTTGAAGAGATAACCTTCTTATATAAGATACTCATCTTGAGTAACATATATGCCACCTATTAATGGATTCTTGCACTACTCAACTACCTTGTAAAAATATGGATCAATATAATATAATTATTTGATAGCTTCAAATCCCACTACTTCACTCACCATAATATTTAATAATGATACCCTGTAGTTCAATTCATTAGCTACCATATTTTATTTGGTTGATTTATGTTTTAACATAAAAATATTACCCTATAATAAAGAAACTCACTTTGCATGCCTACTATTCAACTTCTTTTATGTATTCACATACTTCAAAGCTTCATGATTTCTACATAGGATAAACTCCTTAGGCACCAAGTAATGCCTCCAATGTCTTAATCTTGCACAATTGTATAAAGCTTATAATCTATTCTTACCTCATTCAATTTCTCACTAAATTATGCTATTGAATTTCCATCTTGACTCAACACAACACCAATCCCCACAAATGAAGCATCACAATCAACCCCAAACACTTTTTAAAAATCTAGTAATGCTAAAATTTGTATATTTGTAATCTTCTTCTTAAAAAATTCAAAGATTTCTATGGATATTTTAGTCTATGCAAATTATTTCCCTCTCATGCAATCTATTATTGGTGCCACAATACTACTAAATTTTTTAATAAATTTTCTACAAAAAGTTACTAAACCATGGAAACTTCTTACCTCTATAATGCTTTTTGGAATAGACCAGTCAACAATTGAATTTATGTTTTCTTCATCCATTCTCACAACATCTATTACCAGTCAACAATTGAATTTATGTTTTCTTCATCCATTGTCACAACATCTATTGAAACTACAAATCCCAAAAATACCAAACTATTTTGCATAAACCTACACTCCTTAAAATTTAGATATAAGTTCTCCTTCCCTAAAAAATACAATACCATTCTCAAATATTGTAAGTATTATTTTTTATTCTTATTGAATATCAAAATATAATCAAAATAAATAACCAAAAAATCACCAATATATTCATATAGCAATGTATTCATCACCCTCTTAAATGTGCTAGGTATATTAGATAATCCAAAGGGCATCACCATAAAATCATATAATTTATCCCTATATTTAAATGTATTTTTCCACTCTTCTCCTTCTCAAATTTGAATATGGTAATAACCACTCATTAGATCAATATTTGAAAAATATTTATCTCCTACAAGCACATCTATCATATCATGTAGATGAGTTATAGGAAACCTATATCTGATTGTAATTTTATTAGTTACTTTACTATCCACACAAATTATATATCCTCCATCTTTCTTTGGAGTTAGAAATGCCATCGACTCATGCTCTCCCTTATCACCTTATTTTTTTATCAATTCAATAGCTTATTTATTTAATTTAGCATTTTTGTTAGACTCATCCTATAAGCTACTTGATTGGGTAGAGATGATCCTAGAATCAAATCAATGTGATCTTCAATATCTCTCTTTGGTGGTAAACCATTTGGTAAATCATCAAGTATAACACCAAGATATTATTTCAGCACTCTTACTTCTTCTAGTAGTATTTGCACCATTTTTGTGTCTTTATTCTTTACAACTAATACATAACAATAACCTGCTAACTTAATATCTTGGATAAATTTTTTAGTAGAGAGCATGCTTTCAATCTTCTCTTCCTCTTTAAGAGGTAACAAAAATTCCTTTGTATGAATTTTATAAGAAGTGTATGCGTTCTTTTCTCCATCATGAATTACTTTCTTATCAAATTTCCATGGTCTTCCTAATAACATGTGGCATGCATCCATAAAAATATCATCACACCATATTTCATCATTATATTTTTTTATATAGAAAAGTTTATTAAGCACTTTTTATCTATTATAACTTGATTCCCTTTCTCAAGTCATTAAATATTATTAGGATTAGTATTCTTTTCACATTGCAAATTTAGTTTCTCTATCATTTATTTAGAAACCATATTTTCACATCTACCACCATCTATAATTACTTTGCATACCTTTCCACCGGAAGCACATCTTGTTTGAAAAGTATTCACCACCATTTTTTATTCTACACTTGTTACTTCCTTAGAGTGATCATGATTATTAGCATCATGATATTATCTTTAGCATCTATAGGTGCAGCATTAGTATTTTTCTCTTCTATCTCATCCTTGACTAGATTCACTCTTGGGTGATATTCTTACCTCCTTTCTTGATCTTATTAGTGTGGACACTCAAATGCTCTGTGAACTTTTCTCCACATTTAGAATGGACATAAGATCTACAATGATTTTTAAACCATCCTATATCACTATCATAACCTTGTCCTCTCTAAACTCTTCTTCCTCTTTGTTGGTATTGAAACCCTTGCCTATTGCCATCTTGCCTTTCTGAACCATGTGATGATTCACCTTTATTGGTATTAAACCCACTGCGTCCCCTATTTGGATCGGATCTATGATCCAAAAATTAAAAAAAATTATTGAAATATATTTCAAAAATATGAAAATAACATAATAACAATGATTTCTCTTAGAAGAGATGCTTTATTACTCAAGATTGTAAATATAAACATATGCTTATCTCTAGGAAGAGATGTTTCCTTTCATTTTGGGGTTAAATATTTATTTATACAAATTTTTAAGGTAGGAAGAGGATATGGAAGGTCATTAATATCAAGGGAGATGAATTGTTTTGACTTTCATGATTCATAACAATACAAAATTTGAGGAATTACTATTTTTAGAAAATTACTATTTTTAGACTACACTACTAAAATTGAAATTTGGGTCACTTCCATTAATTTTTTGGGGGTCAAAATCCATTTATAAAATATAATTTCCATCTCACCACATTCTCTTCATTTTTATATTTACAATGATTCAAATGGGGAGTCAATCGGAGCTATGGTGCAAAAGTTATGGCTCTTAGAAGTTCAGTCATTAATTAGAGTAGAACCATTGCTTGAATTGTCACCCAAATTATTACTTGGACCAATATACCTCTTATTAGACCAAGAGATGTTATTATAATATTATATTTATATTGATTTTGTTCTACCTTCAAGGCTAATTGATAAGCCTCATCCATGCAAAGTATAATATGCATGCTTAATTCATATTGAATAGTAAATTTCAAACCATTTAGATACCTTGCAGCCATATACTCTTCTATTTAATAATGCTTCACTTGTATATAAATCTTGTAAATATCATCTATATACTCTTATATATTGTGATCATTTTTCCTCAAATTTTGAAATCTTCTATATAGGATTTGTGCATAATCCACAAGAAGAAATTTCTCCCTCAGATTCTTCTCCATTTTTTTCCATTAAGTAATATTCTCTTTAGATTTCCTCTTTCTCTCTTTATGTAGGTGATCACACCAAATCATTTCATGACCTTTCAATTTTTTTCATGCAAACTTTACCTTTTTGTCTTCTCTCATAGTCTTATATTCAAAGAATTTATCCATGCTAATTTGTCCAATCTATCAAATCCTCTGGATTTAAATTATCCCCATAATTTAGAACATAAAACTTTATTCCTTTGTTTCCTCCTTCTAAAGCTTGAACCATACTATATTCCGTTGATGGTGGTTATTGTTGTTCTTCTTATTCTTCCTAAACTTCTTCATCATGATATGTATCCTCCTAATCACCACCTTGTCCTCTTCTCTAGTTGGTGATAACCTTAGTTAATTATTAAACTTACCTCTAAAGCTCTTGTATATTCTGGTTCATCTTTACAATACCTCCTTGTGACCTTTTTATATGTGTTACTCTTCCAAGATCCAAACTGCTCTGATACCAGATAATGAACCCAAAAATTATCAAGATAAATAAATTTCAATTGACAAAGCTTTTGAAAATAGTAACTTATATTGATTCATATTGAATGAATTACCCTAATTACAAACCCAAAACAGGCTTAAATAATCCTCGACTTGGAATTTAGAGTTGGCATGCAAAATTTGAAAAAAACTAAAATCTAAAAAAGATGTGTATTTTAGCAGCTGCTATTCATAGTAAATTTCACATGTAATTGTGTAGCTCTAAAAATCGCTTGAAATATCCTATGTTAAAATTAGTCTATGGGATTAAATTCAAATGAAGTTAACATCTATTCCTAAAAATATATAATGTATAAAAATGGAAAAATCCTTAAAAAAAATTACATTATAATTTTATACCTTTAGATGATTGCATAGGGCCTCCAAAAAATATTGAAAACATCCCTAAGGAGGTAAAACTACATAGGATTTCAATGAAAGTTTTGAGATGGGCATTTTGATGTATGAGAGAGATCAAACAGAGCTACGGGTCAAAATTTATGGCCTCCAAAAAATTTGCCTATTTTTTCTACATTAATTAATTTATTAACAATTGGTCGAATGTATTTTATGTTAATTTTGTAATAATAATTGTATTTGAATATATTCATATACAAGTTGGCTATGAGCATAGGATAAGTAGTCAGACCTTGGAACAATCTAAGGCATTATAGGGATCTCCATATACTAGTAATTTTATGCTACATATTTTCTTCTATTTAAAGCTCTTGAAGTAATTTTGTGGTATAGAATGAACCTTCAGAACTATTTATGGATTCTCTAATTTATTTATTCACTTTTTCACAGATTTTCATAGGTGTTCAAAATTTATTCACTTCTTCACGAATTTTTTACTACTTCTTGGACTTCTTCAGAGAAATTAGTCATTCCATGATTTTGCATTGCCATCCTTATTATTTATTCAACTTGTTTATTTATTTTTTTACCAAAAAACAATAATTAGCTCTCTATAAAATGTGTGCCTTTAGATGATGGAATAATGAATGTGGGGAATTAGGAAAGGGGAGCTAAATTCATTTTTCCAATGTCTTCTAACTTAATAAACTTCTTCAAATTTCCCATGTGTGGGAATGTTGAAAAAAAGTTGCTTACTCTATTTTGTAACTTAGCTTAAAAAATCCCATACCTTTATAAATTTTCATGCATTTTCACACATTTGTATGCAAAATAATATATTTTCTATTTTTAATAGTAATTCATTTTTTTAATAATTATTAAAGAGAAAATTAATTAAAACTCTTTTTTCCATTTTTTTACAAAATGAATAAATAAAATATTTTAATAACCTTCATGAGACCAAGAGGATAGTGGAAAGGGAGAGGCATTATAGTATAACACAGCTCATGGAGTTAAGTGTCATAGTAATGAGAACATTATTTGTATCAGTGATTATAATTATTGGGGTAGGAACTTGAGTTATAAAAATAAATTGATCATTTGACACAGAATTGGATTGGTGCCATTGGTTGATGACCAAGTTATGTTGGTGTTGATGTCAACTCATAAATTTTAAAAATAATGTACACGTAATATTTATCTACAAATTTATCATGGGGGGAATAAATAAATTAATCTTATCCAACCGATTGCATTAAAAATATCTCAAAAGGATGTTTTATCAATTAATTTGTGAATTTTACTATACATGAGCTATAATTTCACACACAAAAATATGAGCACAATAGTTGGCTCTAGTTAGGGATGTTGGTTACTGAGGACATAACTCAAACTTTACAATCTTTATTTAACATGTTCTGATTGACTTATACTTAGCTCGTTGATCTTAATTGTATCAGATACATGAATGTGCACTATTTATCTAAATCACTTATTTATCCATTAGGTTATAGAGTGACATTGCTTCTAATGATAGTATTAATAGAGTAAGACCTTATAAATTAGAAAGGAGAGATATAAATGAATAAATATGGAATAGGAAAAAAAATGGGAAAGTGAAAGCAAGTAAAGAGAAAAATGAATTGGGAAAAATAATGAATAAAATCCTAAATTAACCAATGTAAATGGCTGGAGACAATCAACAAACTGATTTCAGTTTAGTTAATGCTTCAGTTATTTTCCATTTTATGGAAATGTGACATGTATACCATTTTCATACGCTAAACAAAAATTAATGTCTCTATAAAAATGTCTTATTTTGAATGGACCCATCTAAAGAGAGTTGAGTTTACCATTTCTCCTATTTGGTTCTTTTCACTTATCTCAAAGGATAAAAATATATCCAACTATTAATACTATTTTCCTTGCATTTTTGTCAAACATAACTAATGACCAATATTGACTCCTAAGGGTAAAATATCAGCCCCTATAGGTGAAAAATTGAGTGTCGTGTTTTTATGACCTTTTTCATAGCTTTTTCATGCCTTAATAGCCTTCAAAGAGTCTTCGTAAAACATTATTATCATTATTTTAGGTAAATTTAGAGAAATTAAGGTAATACTTTGTGTTTGTGTGTACTAACCTAGTCATGACATGGAATGATGAGACTTGTAAAAGAGGTTTAATAGGTACTTAGGTGTATTTCAAGGTCATTTTATGTCTTAATCACCTTGTTTAAACATTTCATGATGATTTGGAAAGTTCGATGTTTCTTTGTGGACTTTAAAGTATGAGAAAATGACAGAAAAGGTGATTTTTGATAAATTTAATGTATTATAAATCCCACAAAAGTTAATATTCCATAAAATACAATTTGAAATGATCCTATATCAGTTACATAACTTCCACATATGTCATCAAGTCATAAATTGGTCAAAATATTGATTTCCAACACTTTGAAGGTGTTTTGGGCACTTGTATGGACTTGTAAACCCATCTTTAGGGAAATTTTTTTTTAAAAGTGTCCTTTCAAATTTTATAGATGAAATAAATGTTTTTTTTTGGGTAAGGTCCTAAAATGGAAAATTTTCTTCAAAACCTCCATCACTCTCTTCACAAGTTTGCAAGACAAAAATTCAAGTGGATGGTACAGACAAAGGAGAGAGAGTTGAGTCCTAATTTTTTTGTGAAATTATGGGATCCTTGTAGACTTATATTTTGTAGCTTTATCCCCTCTTCTTTATGAACAATCTCTAAGAGTCATAAGAGGTCACTATTCCTTGTCCATTCAAGCAGGGTCTTATGTTGTTTATGTTTCTTCACCTTAGATAATAATGGGTGATAATGGTTTTATGTGATTTTTTTAGAGGTATGGAGTTTCAGTCATCCCTACTCTAAGTGTTTGGTTTTTTGAAGGTTTATCACATTCATAAGTTTCAACTAGTTAATTGTTCATAAAATATCCTTAACTTCCATATGACTCATTTTTTATCACTCTCTAAAAAGGTTCCTTTGAAGATATCCTTTCAAGGTACATCATGTTATTGTCCTTTATTAGCATGTTATGTGTATTAGGAATATTATACAGGTTTGAATTCAAAGATTGGTCTAATTGGAAATTAAAATTATTGATAAATCATGAGGGATAATTGTTGAACATGTTATAATCTCAATATAGTGATATTTAAATCATATACACCCCTCAACAAGGACTGAGATAGACTCATTTCACCCATAAGTTTGAACACTTGTAGGTGAACATTCATGAGGTATAGGTTCCTTCTTAAGATGTTTTATAGTGGAGATATTATAGTAGATTCAAAAATATCAATAGTACCATGATTTAATATTTTTCATCCTTAAAAGGTATGCACTAGACGGTAGACTCAATTCTATACACAACCCTTGCATATGAGTTAACTATACACATAGTTTTTACATGTGAATGGGCACAATTGAGACTTATATTGTGATTAGTGAGAATTATACATACCATTTATAAGTGATAGATAAATTATATTAATCGATATAATTTTTATGTGATAAGACTTAGGATGTTGTCCTTGATAGTCCACACAAGAATGAAAATAGACCTATAGGTTAAAACCTTGTAAGTCCTCTTATGGATAACAATGCATATACAAAAGATGAGAGTGTATACTATGAACATGATTCAAGTATAATGAAAAATGTAATAGGTATGATGACAATAAATTTTCTTAAACCTAGTACATAATTGATTTTTCTAAGGTCTATAGGGCTTAACACTCATGCACAGGTTTGCATATGAGGACTAGAAGGAAAGTTTGTAGAATAATAAGAAGATGCCATGAAACTTGTTGAGAAGTGAGAATGATATTCCATGAGGTTTGATTAATTTTTAAAGTGTCAATGATTTAGTTGAGGAAACCAAGTTCAATAATCAAATTTTAAACTCTTTTTTAGTAGTCACCTACAACCATCTCTTAGATGAGCATGAAACATATGAATGCTTATTTTGAAGGTATAAGGTCATTGAAAAAGTGACAAATTTTTCAAATAATTTTATTAGGTTATCATTAGGATAGATAGAATATTTATCTTATTCATTTACTTGGATAAAGGTCCGAAAGCCTCAAGATTGCAAACTAATCCTAAATGAATACCTACAGGCCTGTTATAGAGATTACTCTAGTTTTAAGTTGAAGAGAGAAAAAAGAGTACATGAGGAAAATTCAAACCTAACCCAGGTTAGTAAAAATTAGTGAGATCATCTGAGGTTGATGAATTTAATATACATAAAGGAGGTTCAAAATATGTCTGGCTAAGACTCATCTCAACTCTGCCTGTCTAGCTTCACAAGGAAGGTTTGATTTTTATAATGAATATGTGAGGTTGGTATGAATAATAAATTAATTAATATGATTATAGTAATTTTTTATAATATAAATACATCCCTTAAAGCCAAAAATATAGGAAAAAATGTTAAAAACCCTTTTTACTCAGCCAATGCAAGCTACATGCATGCCTATTCAAATGCCTAAGAGAATGCTTCTTTTTAAGGATATAAAGGTATGTTACAAGATTAATATCACATTTGAACTATTTATTAATTAAAATACAAAATATATGTAGTCACTTACAGTTAGTGAGAAGTTTTAACAAGCCTACAAGTCTATTTAGGTTTGTAGAACCTAAGTTTAAGAGTACATGCCTAATTGGACAGTCTTAGAAAAGGTAGTTGAATAGAAGTATAGTGATGGTATAAAGAATATTAAAGGTTCATAATGATATTAAATATAATTAAAGACCATATAAAAATAGGTAATGATCAATAAAAGTACAATTTTACTTTGAAGCCAACTTTATCTTCCCTCAAGATAGGACTATAGTATAAAACCAAACTTCCACTCACTTGGTATAATCATGAACCTATAAATTGTATATAAATGAATTTTAAAGGTTTAATAAGGTTTATTAACTAAAATATTTCTATATTGGTTTCTGTATTTAACCCATAACCTACATAAACAAAGGCTAAGACTGTCAATGCCTCTCTAATGGCATGTTTCTAGCCTAAAGGTCAACTTATTACACTCAGTATTGTATAGAAATGATTAATTGGATCCTAATAACCTGAGGTTAGTTGAGTGAAGTAGTACACTTTAAATTTTTGGCATTGATTCATGGTTTGAATAACTAGGGTTTATTAACAATTGCTAAGAACCAAAATAGGTTTAAACCCACTTAAAACCCTAGTAAGGACCAGTTGAGAGAGATGAGCTCCTAAAGTTAATTTAATGACCTTATTTACTCTTCCATACTATTTAAAATTGTTATATGCTCCAAATAGGTCCAAAAAATTTATTTAATTTATAATTTAAGCTATATGGTATACATTAACTCTACTATCTTACAAGGTTTTTAAGTGTTCTATAGGGTTTTGAGCAATGGGGAACTTGCCAATTGTTGAAAGAGATAATTTTGAATATTTTACACCTATGAAATCATATAAATATGTAATTTATATTTTTTAAGTAATAAAATAAAGCTCATTTTTCAAGGTAGTATCAAACAGACCTAAAATGAGACTAGGTTTCAAGACCATTTCATCATTCTAACACTTTCACAAAGTTTGAGGGATTAAAATTTGACATGGAGGTTGGTGATATCATATGTAAATTTAATAACATGATTTTGAGTGGTTTAACATGTTTGGTAGATATTTGGAGAATAAAATTAGCCTTATAGGCAAGGAGGCCTAATTGAGGAGAGAGAAATGCATACAAAGACACTTCTAGTCACTATTAAGAACTAAAACTTGGCATGAAAGTTTTAAATCCATCCTTGGTCTTCAAATATTCAGTTATTTTATCAATACCCTCTATAAAAGTTTCTACAAAAGGAAGTTTACACATTTTTAGGGGTGCAAAGAACGAGGATAAATGAGGGATTTTGGTGCAAAATGAATTATTAAGGATAGTTTGAGAATGTCAAATGAGTTATTTCAGGTATACTATCATGTAAATAGTCCAACCATGTATATATAATTAATTGGCAAATAAGAACTTAGGTTTTGAGACTTGTAAATAATATTTCCCTAGTGAGATGAAGATACTACAAGACACCTAGCATGAAAATGATGTAATGTGTCAAAGGGAACATTCAGAGATCAATTGAAATATGTCAAGAGTAGATAAAGGATGTAAATAAACATTACTTAACCATCAATAAGGCCACTCATCATTCCACAATCCAAGGCAAAGAGAAGTTTTGGAGAGCTTTACAAGGTATCAAACAAGGTTTGAAACTTACATGCCACTTGGAGCAAAAGAACATATTCATGAGACTAACTTGTTCTTGAGGACATTATGGGGTAGTTTTGAACTCCTTTCTATTTTTAACTCTCTTTTGGACATGTCTCTCTCTATCCCCATATACTCTTCTCCTTCTTCTCTCACATTTCTCTATATTATGAGTATTGATAAGCTATGTTTTTATACTCCATTTATGTATCATGAAGCCCTGTCCATTTTCATCCTCTAATAAATGATAATAGTCTAGTTGTACCTTCTCCATGGACTGATTTCAATATGTATGCTTGAATAGTTGATCTTGCTAAGTGATAGTGTTGCTTCCTTGGCATGATTGTCTTTGTTTGGCATTCATGTTCAATTTAGAATCCTTTTTTTAAGGTATCTCGAAGTGTCAAAGTGAGGTTTAAGTGTTTAGTGAGTAGTCTTTTCAATAGTGTCATGTCATGACCTATTAAATAGTCATCCTAGCTCAATCACTCTTCACAACCTTTATAAGAAAAATTTATGTAGAGAGATAGATTTGGAGTAGTGTCATGTATAGTTTAGTCTCTTGTTTGTCATACATTTATATCTAGTTCATAGTGGTCAAATCATATATGGTTCATCATAATAGGTTTCTCTCCCTTTTCTTAACAAGAGGTAGATTAGTGTTTGAGCCTAAGTGTTTAATCAAGGGGAGCTAACCCTCTAGCCTATAGATTTATCTCTCCAATAGTGTACCCACAACTTTGAGGTGTTTACATGTTACACCAAATTTTGAAGTTTTGACCTACCTTCTAAAGGGTGAAAATTTTATTGATAACAGTTTTGGTATGCTTGGTGGGACTAAGGTCCAAAGTAGTGGAAGAATTATTTGTGTTGTTATTCAACATATTAGTCTTTGGATACATTCAAAACATCAATGATGACTCCATTCATAATTAGCTATTTATAGCACCCTAGTATCTTATTTAATTAAGTTTTACTTTTCATTTCATTATCTTGATGAGGTTATTATGGTTGAGTTTGAAGTAAATTTCAATCTCATGCATGTTGGTGAAGTTTCTTAAGCCTATATTATCCTCTATTACTCTTATGATGAGCCTTATCAACCTCACTATGATCCATATCAGTCCTATGACCTTTTTTTTCTTTTAAATGAATCATATCGGTCTTATGATCAACATTCTAAAGTTTAAGATGTTCCTAGCCAACATATTCACTTCTCACATCAAACAATTTCAAATTTAAAGCATACTCTCTTAGGATATGAGAGGTACATGATAGGGTTTAACACACAAAGGGATTATGGTAAGGATATCCTTATTTATCCCATCTATAATGTAAGAGACTCATTATAATCAATGAAGGAATAATGGGAAGTTATTGAAAGAGAAAATTGGCAAAGTGTCTCAAGTGAGATGCTAGATTTAAGTGGTCTCATATATAACATATAATACATGCTAAGAGTTAGTGAAGAACAACAAGACTAACTCAATAAGCCTCATGTATCTTCATACACACCACCTAAACACTCATATGTGCCACCCATTCTTCCCACTTTCCAAATGAGATTCAAAGTCTTTCAAGTACTTCATCTGTTCATCAATTTTTCCCTTATTTGAAATAAATCTAAGAGAGTATTTAAGGGAAGGAGGATATTTTTGTTGAATAGTCTATTATTGAAAACCAAGGTTATACTTCTCTTCCTCAAGAACCCCCCAAGAAGTATTTTAAGACTCCACGATGGAACCAAGTGGTGAAATCATAGATTAATCAAGGTGAAACAAGCATATATTTGGGAGTAAAATCCAAGGAAGAATTTAAAATTATGCGAGTCTCTCCCATCACTCCTCAAGAATACTCTTGTATCTTATATCATCATTCTTGTATTCCTTATTCTCGAGAGGTCATTAGACACCTTAAAGAAAACCTTTTCTAAGAAATTATATATAAACAACTTTAAGAGTGGATGTTTAAAATGAAGAGACTTAAATCAAGCCAAGATCAAGAAGTTGAAGTTAAACAATGCCTTATGCCCATTCAAGCCCCATTTCCCTCTTCCCAAGAACCTCTATCTTTTCCATCTTGGAGGTCTATCCAAAAAGATTTTCAAAATTATAAGAGGGTTCTAATTGAGAAGGTTGAATATAAATTTATATATATTAAATATCCTCAAGAATGCCATGACAAATATGAGGTTCTTTTTGAATAAAATGAAGTGTCCATTGCCCAACTCAAATTTCTTTCCCTTCAAGAATTCCTTTAAGAATCCACCATATCTAAGAAGCTAAGTTGTAAGAGTTTTCCCTCCATTCCAAATCCCATTCATGAACCATCAACCATATTTCATACCCACTATCAAACTTATTAACCTATCCATTACCCTCCTACCACATCCCTTCTTCAAGAGGAACCTATCCTATGGGCAATAAATGAAGAAGAGATTGTATTTATAAGTGTGGTTAAAATGAATGTGAAGAAGAGAATGCAAGTGTTTATGATGAATAATTCACCACTGGTATGCTAATTGGTGAATATAAACACAACTAAGTCCTTATAAATGAATAAAATAATGATTGTGATGATTTGCATTTGCTTATGAGAAGATTGTCAAGATTGCTACCTTGGCCAATAAAGAGATTCAAGGAGATTTGAAATACATGTGGCAGACCTATTTGCATATTTTTAAATAATATAGAGGCTTTTTGAAGTTATAAATTGTAGGAGAATAAGGTTAGGTTGATGATGAAGAATCCAAGGTTCCTAGTGAGCCAATATGTTTTCAAGAGCATAATAAAGCAATGTATGATGAGGACATTCTTCAATGTAAGTAAGAGATTGGATTAGAAAAAACTAATAAATAATAGGGTTGTTGATACTTTTATGGACCAATAGTACTTATGATAGAAGTATAGGGTAGTGTACAATGATTTTGAGTCTCTTCAAGGGCTTACAACTTTTTTTGATCAAATTCAAGATATTCTCGATGCTACTTTACTCCTTGATGGATAATGTGACAATATCTAAAGCATCAAGTTTGAGAATGAACCTATGAAACAATAATTATTAATGTTTTATATTTTAACAAGCATCAAGAAACATCATGAATGGGATGTTGAAGTACAATATGAGTTCACCTTCATAGCTGACTAGTTTGAATTTTTTTTCACTCCATAGCATGCTGAAAAGAATGGAAAGAAAAGAAAGGATCAAGTCAAAAAGGTAAAGGCCCAAGAGGTAGATTTACTCATGATATTATTCATCTCATGAATCAAGGGATATTACAAGATTCCCGTTTTATCTAGGAGTAAGAATTTTTTTTTAGTTCAGTTATATATAGCTAGTTTATTAGGTTATGCTTTGTGTTCCCTAAGTGATTTTTAGCACATGTGCATGTCTTATTTCCTTTGATTTATTTATGTTGTCTTTGTTTTTTGTGTTTGAAGGTGAAATAATATTATCTTTTCATGGTAAATTTATGGTCAAATCTGAATCTGAGTGAAAATGAGTCCATTTTAAAATGCAAGGACAAGACTATTGGTCTATTTAGTATAACAGGGATGCTGCCTCCGTGAATCACTAATTTCTTGACCAATTTTAACCCCCAAGGTCAAAATGTCATTCCATATAGGTGAATTTTTTAGTGTCATGTTTTTATAACCTTTTTAATACCTTTGTCATGCCCTAATAGCCTTCAAAACATCTTAAGAAAACCTTATTAGCATTGTTTAAGGTAAATTTGGAGAAATTAAGGTAATATTATCTTTGTGTACTTGCCTAGTTAGACCCTAGAGTGATGAGACTTTTAAAATAGGTGAAATAGATCCTTATGTGTCCTTAAAGGTCATTTTATGTCTTAATCACCTTTTTTAAACATTTCATGGTGATATGGAATGTTTAAGGTTTTTTTATGGACTTTAAGGTATGAAAGAATGAATAAAACGTGATTTTTGATAACATTGATCTATGAAAAACCCCACACAAGTAAATATTACATAAAATACACTTTCCATGGACCTTAGAGTAGTTAAATAATTTCAACATAGGTTATCAAGTTATAAATTGGTCAAAATCTTGATTTTTAAGGATTTGAAGGGGGCTTTTGGCACTTGTACGAACTTGTGAGCTCATATTCAATAAAAAACCATTAAAATAGTGTCCTTTAAGATTATACAGGTGAAATACATGTTTATTTTATAGGATAAAGTCTTGAAAAAAATTAAAATTAAAACCTTCATCACTCTCTTCACAAGCTTGTAAGGTAAAAATTCAAGTAGATGGTACAGACATAGGAGAGAGAGTTGAGGCCTAAAAGTTGTACCATAATAGGGCGTCATACTAGGATTCCATTTTTTGGTTAATAGTTTTCAGATTCATACAATCTTATTTATGAAAAATCACTAAGAGTGACAAGAGATCATTATGCCTTGTCCATTCAAGAATGGTCTGATGTAACTTTTATTTCTTTACCTTAGAGAATAATGAAGGAGAATGGTTTTTTGGGATGTTTTAAAATTTTAAAAGATTACTTTCAATTCTATTTTCATTAACAAACTCAATTTCATGAAGTGCCTTCATGAAGCAAAAAGTGTTTCAAGTGTATGGAGCTTTAGTCACCCCTACTCCAAGTGTTTGGTTGTTTTGAAGGATTTTCAATTTTAGAGGTTTAAAGTAATTAATTGTTCATAGAATATACTTCAATCTCATATGATCCATGTTATCTAACTCTCTAAAAATGGCCCTATGAATAGTGTCTTTCAAGGAATGTCATGTTTTTCTCCTTTGGAAGCATGTTATGTGTATTAGTAGTTTCCTACAAGTTTGAATGCCAAGCTTAGTCCAACTAGTAATGAACATAAACTATAAATAATGAGGGAGCATTGTTGAACATGTTATAATATCAAGACAATTATAATGAGAATCATATGCATGCTTCAACAAGGACTAAGATAAGCTCATTTCACCCATAGGTCTAAGACCTATAGGTGAAAATTTGTGAAGTCTACATTCCTTCTTAAAATGTTTTGATGGTGGAGACACTATCATATCTTCATAAACATTCATATGACCCTGAAAGATTATTTTTCATTCTCAAAAGGAATGCATCAGACCATATAATCCATTCTATAGATAACCCTTGCATATGATCTGATTGTACACACATTTTATACATGTGAAAGGGCACACTTCAGACTTATATGGTGACTAGTGAGAATTATATAGACTATTGAGATGTTATAGATAAATTACAAGAGTTGATACAATTATCATGTGTTAAGATTCATGAATTTGTCTTTAACAATCCATATAAGCATTAAATATACATAAAGGTTATAGGTCTATATATCATCTTTTGGATAAAAGACACGTCTATATAGAAAACATGAGAGTGTTTACTATGAACATGATTCAAAAATAATAAAAAATGACACAATTTTAAGGACAATAAATCATTTTAAATCAAGTATATAATTGAGTTGACTAATGTCTATATATCTTAGCACTCATGCAAAGGTCTGCATATGAAGACTAGAAGGAAAGTTTGTAGAATACTAAGAAAATTCCAGGAAACTTGTAGTGTAGTGAGAAGGATTTTCCATGAGGTTTGATTAATTATAAAAGTTTAAATTATATAGTTGAAAAAACCAAGTTTAAAAATCAAATTTTAAAATCTTTCTTAGTAGTCACCTACAACCATCTCTTGGATGAGCCTGAAACATATGAATGGTTACTTTCAATGTATAAGGTCATTGAAAATGTGATATGTTTTTAAAATGATTTTATTAGGTTGTCATTAGGATATATAATTTATTTATATGATTAATTTACTTTTATAATATCCTAAAGCCTCTATATTGCATAATAATCCTAAACGAATACATAAAAGTCTACTAGGGAGATCAGTCTAGTTTCAAGTTGAAGAGAGAACAAAGTGTACGTGAAGAAAATTGAAGCCAACCTAGGTAGATGACAAAAAATGAGACCATATTAGGTCAGATAATTCAATATACCAAAATGAGGTTCAAAATATGACTAGTCAAGACTCATCTCAACTCTCCCTTCACATTCATGAAGCTACATGCCTATCTGCCTTGGCAAGGAAAGGTTGCTTGTTTAGATTGAAAATGGGAGGTTGGTATGAATAATAAGGTCATGAATATTATTATAGTACATTTTTATAACATCCATACATTCCTCAGACC